>UXGD01000404.1:0-62008 GCA_900474315.1 Torymus auratus
GTCCCAGCGTCACTATAAAAATAATGAATTTTCTTATAAAAAAAGTAAAGTTTACTAATAAATTTTTCTCCGTGCATATATGACCTGAGTTTCATTTTATTATCTCGGAACTTTAATTAACCACACACTATAACATTGTTTTGGCTTAGGTGGTTTGGGATCCACGGTAGATAATCCACCTAAAACTGCGGAGCAATGCAGAGATATATAAAAGTCACAAAGAGGACTTTAGATAGCTGTAAAAACATTCATTTTAAATCATCTCAATGATATATCTCAAATAAAGAAAACCTTGGTAGAAAATATACATATCTTATAGCTAACATGTTAATTACATGGATGGCCAGCCAAAATCATCATACAAATGTAATGTAATACATCTAAAAGTTTTACTGTTACCCATTTTACGAGGTGTAAATTCCATAATTTATTCCAGATTGGTACGTAATTATGAAATAACAAGCAATATACATTTGTGGCCATAAAGTTCACTATAAAATAGCTAACTTATAGTTAATATTTCTACCAGAGAATTTAACTTTAAAATTTCTAAAATTTCTAGCATAGGTATACTTACAAGGAGAGTCGGTAATATTTGGGTCATGGATTTGTACAAAATTGAAAGATCGTGTTTTAGAGTAAAAAATATTGAACCTTTGTTACGGGAGTTATTCTCATAGGCCCTTTTACTCATGATAGATGTTATCTTAAAAATGCGTTATTTTGTTAAAAAGTGATGCCTTCTATTGTATGTATCTCTGCAAGTATTTCCGTTACAAAAAGGAGCCAAGAAAATTGTAAATGTAGGCAGAACAAGCTTTAAGCACTGTTTCGTCTAAAAATATCGATTGTTCAGAAAGTTATGAGAAATCAAAGATAACATAAAAAATGATTGAAAATAGCAGCTTTAAAATCCTTTTAAAAAAAGGGAAATTTTCTGAAAAATAAATATTTTTAGACGAAACAGTGCTTAAAATGAAGTTTATACTGCCTACTTTTACAATTTTCTTCGCACATTTTCGTAACGGGAATACTTGCCGAGTTACATATAATAGAAGAGACATCATTTTTTAACAAACTAACGTATTTTTATGACAACATGGTACACATCTAGAGTAAAAGGGCCGATGAGAATAAATCATGAAACAGAGGTTCAATAGTTTTTACTCTAAAACACGATCTTTCAATTTTGTACAAATCCATAACCCAAAGGTTACGCACTCTTCTTGTTAGTAAGTATACCTTATGATCAAATAACTATTACAAAGTTTTCAAAATGGAGTTTTATTTTTGAGTTTCGCGATTTAAAATATTAGTATGTGATTAACCGTCAAATTAAAAGAAATGCTACTTTACCTTTGTACCGCTTAAAAATAAATGTAAGAGGCGATAACATAGCTATATATTGAGTCTGAGGATGTTGAGTACCAACTTATTGATTAGACAAATTTATCGACTTTCTCTAAGCTGTGAGAAAATGTAGAACCGTTTTTAGATATTTAGATACATAATCTCGATTATTTCTCTTTTTGCAAGTTGCACGATTGGACAGAGTTATTAAAACACTACAAATTGTAATTGAATAATCCAGAACATTTTAATTTTAAATGTTTTTTGGAAAAGAAGCAGACGTTATGTGATTTATTAAGAAAATCTAAATAAGAAATATATAGTTGTTTATGTTATGTTTATGTCATACAACCGAATATCATTATTTTTATGGTTATATATACTTTTGTAGTTATATTTATATAAAATTATTGCCGAGAAGTAGTTTCAGTTAAAATGCTTTGTATGTCGACTAACCTTGCAAGTGACATGCTTCGCCTGCGTCTTTGCATTATTAGAATTTGCTTGTATAAACTTCTTGAATAAATGTGATATCATTATAATATTATTCAATATATGTAGCAGTTTCTTTTACTTAGTTTAATCACGATTTTAAAGTTGAAATCTTTAGATTCAAGTTCACCTTACATAGTTTGAATAAACAGAACTCTCGAATGCTTTGAGTTACATTGCAAGAATACTAATTTCTATTCTAAAATAAACTATCTTCGAAATTCACCATGAAGATAAAATGCGATCTATATATATATATGGTACTATTCAAGCCCCAAAAAGCATACAAAATATGCGCATTTTAAAGTGTGCAGTTATTAGAAGCCGTTGCCGTGAAACTCGGCGGACGAGGCCGAGAAATACCGTTTTATTTGCATTTAATATTGTATCAGTAAAAGCTAGCATTTAATAACCCCAGAAAATCCATATACGTATTTCTCAGGAGAGATTAATTGCTTTTCAGTATATTTAGAAGTAATTGTAAATTTCATTAAAAGTAATAATTGATTCATATGAAAATAATCTGATCTCATGGGTCATCAAGCGCAAGATATTATATTATCTATAGATTTAGCAAATTCTCATAACATAATCTCTATCAGCTGATGTATAGCCATGAAAATGAACTGATTTATATATGACTGGTATTCAATCTACACTAAATTAATGTTATGAGATCAAATGTATTCGATTATGGAACATATATGGCAAATTCTACGCAATCAAACCTAATCTGCTTGATTAAGAAGTTATTTTGAATTGTTTAAAATGCTTATTTAGTATACGTTAAAATTTCATTACAGATTCCAAAGACGATTATTCTATATAATATCCAAACGCAATTACATTTTTTTGCTAATTTTAATAATTACATCCGAAATTTTTCTTATGAATAATATTTTTTTTAATAACAAAGATTCAAAAGATATTAGACAATAATAAAAGGTATGTACGAAGATTATTTTAATGAGTCGTATTTATACTTGATAACCATTATTATGTATTATGGACTTTATTTATGTTAATAAATTTGGAATTAGAATAGGGCTTATTTTCCTTATTATATTAAATATATGACTTTGTGTAATTTGCATTATAAAATCATAACAAAAATGACAATAATTAATTTTTATTATTCATTTCGCTGATTTTACTGTGTAGTGGAGATAATTTTACCTATTCTGACTTTCGGAACATTGAGATCATGGAAAATTTCCCCACAAATTTTACAAGAAAATTTTATCCGCTTAGCGTTTCAAGAAATCTGAAAGGCAACTGTGCATACTTCCTTTATTCTCACTTTTCAATGATAAGACTTCTTATATAATCTGAATCTTTAAGTATACGTGGAATTAAATTTTTATTCAAAGACCAAATTATTCAATAATGGCCCATTTAATACAATTGTTCCATTTGAAGAAATAAATTTGATTATTTCAAAATGATAAAGAAAATAATAAACTTTTAAATGGGAAGACAATATGCGATTATTCTTAAATACTTGAGGCAGGGAAGACCTTATAAGAAGCTATTCTCATTTTTTATAATTAAACATTATTTATTAATGGTAAAAATAATTTAATCATGAGAAGACACACATTTTATAATTTAATTTTTAACTTATTGAATAGCATAAGTGAACTGGATAAAAAATAGAATGAAGAGATTATTGCCTTACTATTTGGCTGCATACGTATAGCATCATTATATAAAAATTGGATCGAGAAAAATTTGACTTTCCCTTCATATTGCCCGACAAAAGCAAAATGAACTTTCCCCTTTACGGACAATGGGCATTTCCGTTCGGCGCTCATCCGCCTACTTGCGCGCAATGCAAGAAATGTCAGAGAAATAAGGCCCATTATTATGCAATCTTGCTACTTTTCTCTCTCCCACCCGTTTTCGCCAAATGGAGCAATTTTGTTCGCCGCCGGTGCGCGCGGTAATGTCGGTGAGTTATGTCACTCCTTGCACTCTTCCCCTAGTCAGCTTATCGCTCCTTCTCTTTCTCTTGCGCGCAATTTTTCCCTACTCCTACGCAGTCTATCAACTGTAGCCGTGTGGCGGTATATAGCGTCGTTGGCGGCGGTGGCGGCATGCAATGAACCTTGCCGTGGGTCAGGATGTCAAGGACGTCAACAAGTGCGCGGCGGCGGCGGCGGCGAGCACATCGATTTTCCTATCTGCCGCCCGCGCCGATATATTGTTTCGCAACAAGGAGAGGTTGAGAGCTATGGTGGATTAGGCCTATACACTCCGACAAGCGTATGCGCGCGCGTCTAGATTTATATACACCTTCGCACACTGTCTCTTTCATTGTCTCTATCTGCGTCGATTCAATTGTTCCTGCAGCACGCGCGAAGATACGCGCCTGAAGGACGCCTGGAGAGACACAAAAGAGGATGTGTGTGGCGCGCTCGACGTTCGCCGGACGTTTCCTTGTTATTTTTCCTCGACATTTGCGCGCGCTTACCCAATAATGCGAATCTATAGTCAGGAAAGCTCACGTGCACGCCTTTCAATCTTAATACGTATTTGCATATACGTTCATTCTTTACCTAGACTGTTTACGATGAGATTAGACGTAGAAAAAAAATGTTAATAATACTGTTAGTGGCAGCTTTGATTCCTGAAATGATGTAAATTTATTCAATAGAACTGTGATGTTATTCAATATAGGCAGCGTTACACGTAAGATTTCATTTGAATAAGACGGTCTCAGGGGGGTACATAATACATTGACCCAGTCGCGAAACTAAGTTAGTCTCTTCTTAATAAGCAGAGATATATCCTTGCTTCCACAGCCGGATATGAGGCTGCGTTGAAATCTATATTATTCTGTTGCATGTCCTCGCGTAATATTCGCCGAAAAATCTTTACTGATGGCTATTTATAACTTTTCATCTGCATAAATTAAGAAGTTGGCTAAACTAGCACAGTCTATTATCATTTGTCTGACTTGAAATGGCGATTAAAAATCAAGGAAATTAACAAACTTCAAAATAATACCGACGTATTAATATTTTACTCGTAATTTTTCCTCCCAAGTGCAAAGTTAATTAAACATCATTCATTATTTTAACTTAATCATAACATCGTAATATGAAACGAAACGTCCGTACCGTGTGTAATGGAAATGACAGCATTGATCCTTAATCGGGCGCCGCACGAGAGCCGATGAATAATAAAGTTCGTCGAGAGTCCAGCGGGAAAATTTTGATATCCCACCTCTTGGCTGATGCATCCGCATTGTTAATCCCACGTTCAGTCTGACTTGGCATCACTCGATTCGGGCAATTGATTATTCGTTGAAATTAAAATGTGCGCTGAGCTGAGCCGGCTGCGTTAATCGCGCGCGTGTAGCGCGCCGTCAAATCGCTATAGTGCGAGCCAACGACAGGTGATGGCATTGACGAACGCGTCCGTTCGTGCGAATGGAAAAAAGAGGAATTTTCGCGCCCCGGGATGTGAATGAAAAATTTATACAAGCCGTCAGAAAGAGTATCCCTTAAAACTTAAATTTCTGACTATCGAAGTGGACAAAAATATATACATTTCGGTTGGGTTTTCATAAGATAATTGTATTTATAAAAGGTTTTATTTATTGGCAAGCATACATTTGATTTTTTCTAATTAAAATATCGGACAACTATCACGTAGGAGTAATTTTGGTAAATCCTAGGCGGTAAAATTCTTTGTTTCTCTATTTCAACAAAAATTTGTTTTCGTTACTTTATTTTGATACCTACTTTTCTATTGCTACGTGATAATAAGTAATATTTGAAGATTATATCTGTAAAAATGAATTTATATTTCAATAGAATTATATTTTTTTATATACGGCCCGTAAAGTATTCCATCGTGCTTTCAATGCACCTGTTTATAAAAATCTGCTCCTAATATCGATCTCTTACACAAATGGTTCTCTTTTTATATATAAGTATACTCTATACAATTATGATAAAAATAACGTAATAAATTATTCAAACTCTCATTAAAAAATCTTCTCAATCGATTGCAAGTTGCAAGATTGGTTAAATAAATGAACTTTCACTATAACAGCATAAATTTTTTCATAAATTAAAATTATCACGAATAAAGAAAACTCTTTCTATTTATATTCAGTGAAAAGCTCTCTGCTATGCAGCAGCGTATAAGCGTCGCACTCGCAAGAACCATCACGCAGGCTTTTTATGTTGCGCATAATTGCACGTGATTGCACGAAGCCACGGGAAAAACGAGCAAATTAAAGCTTCGTCGTTGCCAGCCGTGCTTATAAGCGCGCCGACAAAACCGCTAACTTACATGCCGCTTGCGCCAACTCTCGCCTACACGGAACGTCCATTTGAATATCAGTGTTGGACGTGCGCGCGTGCGAAAAAAAAGTATCGATTTTCCATCTGCGAGAATGTAGAGAGCGAGAGAGAGATAAAAACGCGCACGGGCGACGACGGTGGGGGAAACTTCGAAAATGGATATTCAATCCGAGCAAGTGGAGCATCAAAAGCTCGCGCCATTAGCCGAACGTAGGTGAACTATAAAGGAAAGAAAGAAGAGGGGAACACTTTCATGTGTATGGACGTATAAAAGCGCAGGTCTATTGTCTTCATTTGCGTGACGTCGCGAGACTTGTTTATCAATAATAGATTAACGTCTTTCTTCAAGTCGCATGGATAAGACAACAGAAGTATACAGATGTCTCCTGTTCGATCATTCAAAACACGAGTGTTGGGCGTGCACTTAGGCGGTTGACTAATTAAGTGAAGATCTACTTTATGAGTACGAATTAATGAGTCTACTTGTGGTTGTCTTCGTCTGAAATTAAGCTTCCGATAAATTAACTACGGTTTGACAGAGTGACAAAAAATCTAATTCAGCCTGACATTTTAAGTATTTAATTCGAATCCCTTAACTGATATAGCTCTTCGTTCTCAAGAATCGCCTAAGACACATGAAAAGTCAAAGCAGGTATAATAAGCCGAAACGAGCGCACCTATAAGCGGGTAGTGCAGTCGTGACAAACCGCCAGTCGGTGCGCGGCTTCTCAGACAGCGAGGGTGAAGGGCCGCTAATTAAGAAATCGCACTAGACATAAAGAAGCGCGCCTGGCTTCTTCTTAGCAAGCGCGCATTGCTGTATATATACCCTCACGCCTCTCGCGCACTCCAAGTTAACGGCGGTGACGGTAGCTCGTTAAGACTCTCTAATCCAGCTTTCGTCGCGCGCGGATACGACGCTTAACTGTTAATCGCGCTATAAATCGTTAAAGAACCGCTCCTGCTAAGCTCCTCCTCGTCTATTTTACACTCCCTCTCAGTGCGCCCGCTCGCAAAACGGAAACAAACTCGCACGCGCGAAACTTGGGCTTAATAGAGAAAGTTCGAACGAGTGCGCTCGCGCGCGAGTGTGTGTGTATGTGATATAAGTATACACGGGCGGTGCGCAAGTGGAACGCGACACGTAGCTCTCTATCTCGCTCTCTTGTAGATTGTTGGTTGTTGCTCGCAAACTCGAGCAAGCGCGCGCAGGGGAATTGAAGATGATTGGCGCTATTGACGCGCCAATCGGCCGCGCGAAGTTACAGCCGCGCATTAAGGAGGTCGCAGGAAAGGACGATTATTAAATCTTCGGCCGGGAGAATTTGAAACTACGCGACTATACGCTTGGCGCGCCCGGCGAAAATGCTCCTATAATGCTTTTCACCGGACCGCGACAGAGTCAATGTTTGCAATTGTGGTGTCGTGTATATACGCTGAGCGCGACGGAATTGGCTGAGGCGTTGCTGCTGTTTGTTGCCGGGTGTAGGTGGTTGCTTGCCCCCGAATTCATGTTTATGGTTATTATAGATTGTTTACGAATTTCTCATCTTTCAAATCGATCAATTCTATTTTTTAACAGCTGATGCGTTCCTGATCTTTTCTTTTTCTATAATGCTTCGATGTTATATTCTTTGTTGTTGCAAAACGATCAATTACAATTTTTTCCTATATTTCAAATAATGTACGACCACGTAAACGCATAATTTATTTAATATTATTAAACGAGTTTCTTTTAATTGCTACAGATAACTTACTATCGTAATAACGCCTAAGTAATAATCTACAAAAATATATTTTAACGTATATAGAAAATGAAAAGAAGCTAATCCCGACATTCTATGAAAAAGATTTAAATATAAGTAAGCATCAGTCTAAGAAAAGTATTAAACGACGTAATGAATTGAACATATTTTTTAAATTAATCTTTAAATGGTTCTCTGTATTTTAGTATAGGTATATTGAAATTCATTATTTAAATAAAAAGAAAGGCTTGATTAAAAATGTAATAAACATGTGTGAAAGATATTGCCGAGATATTGCATTTCATACCTCCCGCCATTTTTGATTAAAATTTTTGTTTTAAAAGAAGAAATATAAATTAAGATAACATATACAGACTTTCAATATTAACTTCCAAAATAGTATGTCACCGATCGTTTATTTGACATCAATTAAATAATTTTCAATCGATCGAGAAATATTCTTAATTGTATTTTCTATAATAAAGTTAGTCTGCTATAAATTTTAATGCTACGCGATTATCAAGAGTGATTATTTGACGAGCACAAAAGGCTACCTAGAAACCTAGAAAATGAAAATGTAACAAGATTGATTTAAGTATACCGTTATAATGCTTTGCCTGAGCATAAATAACTTGACTTATTTGGAAAACCGATAGAAAGTATATTGAAGAAAATTTTTTTGATAAGAACAACTCACAATAAATATGAGGAGCCGGAAAGAGGAACGGGATATGACACGATTTCACTGGAGAAGTATTGTCCAATGAAACGAATCTGATTTTTTAGCAAATCTCATGTTTCAAGGTGCAAGCGTGTAGATCATTGAATTACACATTTTTTCAGATTAAACTCGTTGGATAATACTTTTCCAGCAGAATCGCGGTATGTCCCCTTTCTCTCTCCGGCACCTTAATTATAGTCTGATAATGTGACTTTAATATGAATGCTTTCCTAAATTATTTAATAACTTTGAAAATAACATCGACAAAATGTATTAATGTATTATAAGAAATAACATAAATGTCAATTTGGTAAAAATTACTGGGAGCAAAAAATCGATAATCAATACCCTTCTTTTTTAGTTAGGAAAAAGTTACAGCCTTGTGTACAGATAACACACCACGAAACCTACAGAGCGAGAAAAATGAATAGCACAAATGTAAGACGTGCGAGAAAGTGAAGAGAAGAGAAGGAAAGACGAGGGCTAGAGCGTCGGAGGTTAAGAGCAAAAAATTAAAAAAAAAAGAGCAATAACTGAATAGGCAAAGTGCTCGGCCCCTCCGCGTGTACAAGAGAGATAGGGCGAGGTGAAAAGTAAGGAAAGAAAAAAAGAAGGCACGTGAAAACAAGAGAGGAAACAAAAGAAAAAAATGAACGGCCACACGAGAGAGCGAAATGGACGCGCGCTGATTAGCCGGCTGCCTCTTCCTCCCTCTCTTTCTCTCTTCCTCTTTCCTCGGTGATGACGACTGCACGACGACGGCACGGGGTCGAGGTTAACGGCGCTGGCGTGTGCTTGCGCGCGAGCGCGGCCCGATTGCACCGAGCGCCGCCACAAGCCCGAGCTTTAAAGCTCGCCGTCCTTCCCTTTCCCCCGGCTTTTTATTTTTCGCGTGTGTACGCGGCGACGCGACCCGCTGAGGGTTCGTTATTTGGCCGAGAGATGGCGAGAGGAGACCGACTGGATCGAGCTTGTGGGGTCGGCTCGTGCGCGCTATCTACCGGGGGAACGAGGAAGCGCGTCAGCGCGTAAGCCCGGGAAATTACGAACTCGAGGAGAGGATGCGCGAGGACGCGCAGGTATTGACGTTCGACGAGGAGGCGGCGCGTATTAGCGCTTTGGGATTGAAACTAGTCTCTGCTGCTCTCGCTCTATCCCTTGCTCTCTCAGTGTGTATGTATTGATTTGCATTCACAGGAGACGAGAAGAGAGACTTTATAATTCTCAAAGTCGACAGACTCGTATAAAACAGTTCCGTGTGACTTTCGGGAATATGTATGTATGTAATGCGTGAACACGTTAATACCTACATGGGGATGACTTGTTGAATGAATAATACCGACATAAATATCGGATACGTTCCAAGAGTGCTGGGATGAACCACGGCATTTTCACCGAGATTATTTATATAAAATGAATCGTCAGAATGATGACTAATAGCAAAAATATTTCTTTAGCATTTTCCACATTTGTAATAATACACTAGTATGATTTTATGCAGTTGTAAATTGTATACAAGATTTTTAAATGTTTAATTATTTTAGATTTTATTTTACCATAAATATCGTAAGCTTTTAATATTACTTGTCAAGGTTCAAAAATATGCTCTTGAAGCGCCCTCCAATAAAGAACATTATTTTTACATAAACCGTGTAAAACATGGTATTTTATATTAATTTTCAAAATATCGAGTTTTTTAATATTTGAAGCAAGAAAACTAAAAAGTTTAAGTAGTCTTCTCATTACTTTATATCAACATCACTAATCATCATTTTTATCTATCCATAAAAATACGAATCTATTGTGACTATAATGACAAAGAATGGTAATGCCAACTTATCAAACAAATTGGGTACCTAACAAGTTTGAATAATCTACTTATTTTAACGCTCCGTGATTAGTGGTGAATTCTTTTGAAGTCGAGTGTTTCTATTAAAGATTAAAGACACTAACGAGGATACTTATCTTGACGTGACACGAGATGATTTTTCCACCCTAATAAAGCTTAAAAATCTTTTAAGTCAAGATATCAGCTCTCATAATATAAAAGTTTAATCTTCTTTCTTCACTTTTAATCTTACGTTTAACTTGGAAATTGTTTTATGAACTTTTGGAATATAAAAATGTTATTATGACTTACATACTTATGGCATCTATTATTATACACACAGTTAGATTCACTCATAATATATTAATTTACTTTTCCTATAATATTTCTATATCAATATATAAACATTAATAACATTTTTTTTCTATTTCAGGTGAGTTATCCATTTTTTCAAGTTTCCAATCACGTTAACGAACAAAAAGAAAAGCCATTGGTAAGATTCACTTATTTCAATACTATTTTATTAAAATATCAACAATCGCAAGATACATCTTCTGTAATAATTTCAAAATACATATTATTGTAATTATAACTATTTTGTGTACGAAATTTAACTGATATTTTCCTTTTTGATCTTGAAAGTCTGTACTCAAATCAGTCATCCATGAATAAATTAGGAAAAAAGACAGTGGGAAAAGATTGCCGGTCTGGTTCTCTTCAATCTAGAATAAAAGCTGTTTGTCGATACTTTTTAATATCAGTCTTAATTTTAGATTTTTTGGGTAATTTCGGTATGCCCCAAAAATAATGTTGATTAAAACAAAACAAAAATAATATGTATTATTATGTGTCGTTTGAGACATTGCTTGATAATGAAAAAAAAATCATGTACTAATAACGAATAAGAGTAACAAACGATTCTGTTCAATGTGGTTTTGTCGAAGAACTCAGACAACATTTTATTGGCGTGTAAATATTATGTTTAGCACGTCATAAGCTTGCTTTATATTAACTGTTGGTAAGTGTGGGTAAGTGACCAGTAGCAGTTATTTTCATTACGTAAAATGCGTTAATTTCAGTATTGCTTCTTGCAGATCATTTCCAAGAATTTTATATGTGAAAAAGGCTAATTAGAATAACCAGTTTTTCTTGAAAATGTATATTACTGAGAAAATTCTGCCCTAACGAAAGACATTAAACAAAATTTATAATCCCTGGACATTTGAGTCTAACTAATTAGAGTACAGATTCCAATTCTGATTGACCAAAAAAATACGATTTGTTTTCAAAATAAACAGCCGCGCTAAAAAGGGGCTCAATTACGAGCGAACGACAACTGCGCAAATATTTTCCTTGTGAAACGCTTGTATGTTGTTGAAGCTCGACTCTCGCCTCACGCGCGCCAAGAAGCTTATTAAGCCGGAAAGAAGGAAAAAGAAGCAAGCGAGAGACCTTATGACGTAGTCTTCACCTTTTCTTTCCTACTCTTGTCCGCCGATGGCCTAATAAGCGTCGCGTGAACTGCTTAGCCGCACTTTTTACCTACCCCAATGACTCCCCGATGATTTATCCACTTCATATTGCGTCATGCAACAAGTATACGTACATTCTTATGAGCTTTTTCCTTCCTCTAGCGTGATTTCGTGCATTCCTGGATAATACCGGCAAAAGAATTCCTTTACTGTGATAATGTTTATTTCCCCGAAATCACCTTTTGATTTTCGAAAATGCAATTGTAATTATATTAGAGTAAAAATAATGTTTTTTTCGTAAACAAGTAAGATATATTTGAAGCATATACATTTATAAATGTAAAGAACTATGTGCTGGGATTATAAAACATTACGATGGTAAACCATAAGTTTTGATGCGAAGTTTTTATGGTCAATAGGTATATGGATACGAAGTTAGTAAAACTGCATTAAAGGGTGTTTGCCAAGTATCTACTGAAAAATATGCGAAGGATCACTGTACTCTGGAAACTTATGCTGAACTAAGCCATCATTCGTAGTATAATAAAACATAACTGACAAGAAAGTGGATATCATTCCATCAAAATTTATTACAAAAACCAAAAAGCATCTCCATTTATTTTACAATTTTTGTTTACAAAATGATTTGTATGGTGATATATCTTTATTGTACCTTAATAATTATTATCTAGTAATCCTTGATTTTATTATCAAAATATACTTATCATTTACGTTGTACACAATATATCAAAAGAATTTTTAAAGTATCCTAATTCTTACATAATTTCCTAATTTACTTCGACTAGTTTAAACGGTACTAAACCTTTTCTTAAGACATGTTTAACAATCATTTAAAACAACATTAAAATTACTTCACTAACAATAAACTTAGGTACTTCAGAACTCAGTAATAGAATTAATAGAAATAATTTTTTTCTAAAATAAGATTTTGCAAATTGTTCTTACGCATTGGGCTTTAAAAAATCTAATCATTTTTTCAAAAATCTAATAATTTTTCTGAGTCGTAGAATCATTATATCTTTTTTTACTGACGTAAAAATCTATATTATTTATAATGAGTATTACGACGTTGCTCAGAGTTGCTTGATACTTTCAAGTTATTTTTAGAGCAGCTCTCGTAAATAGCACAAGAACATACACATTGCATGCTAAAATATTCCTCGTTGGTGTACTTTAATTCATATTTTCTTCATTGATAAACAACATTAAGTTTATGAAACGAACTTTAAAAATACTTGAAATAAGAAAACTCCCTTGGGCAAGTTCGTTGAATTTCTCAATTAACTTTAATTAGTACAAAGGAGTTCTCATGAAAATATAGTGGTACTTTCAAGAAACGACGTTTTTACTCGTTTTTCAAGATTCCATTCTATTTTTACTTAATATTTATTCCAACTTTTCGTACTCTCGGATGAGTTTAAATTCACATTCGTAAGACATCTTTGAAAACAGTTTTAAACTATTTTCAGAATTGTAAAAAGCAAATTTATTACTCGTTTTAAAAAATGTTTGTTATAAAATATATATATAATAAATTATGTAGTATTTAGTGTCCACAAAAAATTAACAAATAATTACTCGTAGAGAAAAAATTCAATTAAAAGTATTGCGTTTTATTAAATTATGGAAGAAAGAATGATTAATTTTCTTGCGCATCTTTTAATTAAAAAGTGATAGATGCCAATACCTTCAAACTAACAACAATGTAAAATATTTCCTTCAGCCACATCCATGTATGCAATTTACTTTGACGTCCGCTGTGGTAAAAAGAAAAAGCTGCCAGAACAGAAGTTGAGGAAAAATATGGAAAGAGTGGTAAACAAAAGAGATTTTGAGAGTACGCGCCCGAACAACGCAAATGCAAGTCTTCGAATGCAATGGAGGAAGAAAAATACCGGTAGAGGAAGAAACCAAGAAAAAAGGGGAAAGATACAGAGAGAATGTGAGAAAAAAAATCAAGAGGATTTGTAGCGGTGAATAGTAACTCTTCTTTGAGACGGATTTAATTTTTTTATTTTTATCATGTGCAGCTCCTATATTGGTCATAATAATTAGCGTAAATTACCAAAAAGTACTTGCAGCATGTGAATCATTATGAATTCGAAACAATAAAAAAGAATTAAATTTACTGTTTAAATATATGGAAGAATTTAAAGGGCATTTACGTCAGCTGATAGCAGTATCTACAAAGCAGACTAAAGTATCGTAAAGCTTCGGGTTACGATCGTGAGTAAACTACAACTGTAAAGACGAGTGCCGCATACAAAATAAATTGTTATTTTATTGATTCTTCGCCACCGAAACTATTAACTTAATCATCTGATTGCAAGATTTATCAATGTGGAAACTTGTTGACTTAGCCGTTTCATATTGCAACAATTAGTTGTGACAGTAACAACAATACAAGGTAACATTCGGAGTATCGCTGTTTTTGTAATTTAACAATTCTCTACTTTGATAAGTCATACTTATATTAGTTCTTGTAAGAGGAAAATTTTTTAATTTTTTTTTGTGCAATTACTTAAACCATTTTATAAATGTATTATTTCAAAGATATCAATGAATTATTTCAAAAGATACTGGAGAATGAATTGATAAATTTTATTTATGAAATATAATACAATCCAACACATAGATATCGCGGTCAGAAGAAAGGCATAGTTGGTTCGCTCCGGTTATGAACTGACGAGTAATTTGAGAGTATAATTCTTAAATGTGATTTATCGCAGTTTCGAATTCAGACCGAAGCGAGTGCTGCTAGAGATTATTGAAGTGTTTTGAAGACTCAACAATCTGCATCTTCGCTTGCAGTTCGCAATTGGTTTGCGCCATTTAACGTTCGGCCCGAAAGTGGTACACATCCACGACCTCTTCTGTGTACAATACAGTGAACGAAATTGCTGCTACAGTGAGAAGCTAGCTCAAGGAGTCTTATGTGACTGACTTAAATATAGTCGTGATTGAATTGGGTACAAAGTAATTTTTAAGTAATTTTAGTAGAAAAATTTTTAAATTTTGTAAAGAAAACGGAAATTAATTAAACACAGTGTTATTAATTATTGAATTGTTTAATGAAAAAGTGTAAAAGCCCGAAGGCGCTTCGACAGAGGACAAACCACAAAACGAACTTTGCGTTAGAAGATCAGCGCACTGTTACAATGAAATGGTACATTCAGTTTTTACGGTTGCTTTTACCGTAAAAAGCTTCTGCTACTGAACAAAAAAACCAATGAAATTTTCTTGTGAAATGGAGTTTGCTTATTGTGCATGTCTTTTTATTTTCTTATTCAACTTGTAAAGAGCTTTATATTTATTTTCTAAAGATGAACAAATGTGCGGTTACGTGACTAAAAATGTGTATATAGTATTAGAGCAACAGATCTCGACTGTGTCAGAAAAAAATACCGCGCAACGTTTCTAGCTTGAAAAAATAAACATCTCGTTTGTGGCCGCTAAATTCAGCGCCATATTTTTCGCGGAAACAATACTGGGAAATGAAAAAAAAAAGTTACTACGCCATTCTAACACGGCACTATACTTTTGGAGCTACAACACCTCCCGCGGTCAAATATACTACGGCAGGAAGCAGTGTGCCGCTGCAGGGTTGCGAGGCAGCCGGAACTGCAGCGAAGATTTAGGAGCAGCGAGGAGAGGAAAGTGTGAGAGGAAGAGAGAGAAAGTGCGATGTGACGAAGAGTCGTAAAAAGTAAGCTCGACGGCGAGCGAAATGAAGAGCTCCAGCGAGATAACGCGCCTCGAGACGAACGGATGGGAGGAGGCGCGGAAGAGCGAGCGCGCTCGAGCGGGGGCGAAAGAAAGGAAAACGAAGAGCTGCGGGAGAAAAGAGAACGGCTCGTATCGGAGGCTCTTCGCACTCGTCGTCGCCGCTCGCCAAGAGGGAAAATCTAATATAAACGCGTGTAGCGCTCCGGACCGACACACGTGAGAAAAGAGGCTCGCGCACGCGCTCGGTTCAAAATAATCCGACGACTCTCACTCTCTCTCTCTCTCTTTCTCTCGATCTCTCTCTTCGCTCGCGCGCACACACTCAGGCTCTCGTGCGCGCTCTCTGCTATAAATACAATACGAAAATTTAGTCCGCCAGCCGACGTCGCGCTGGCCGCCCGCCGACGAATTAATAAGGGCCCGCGAATTCGAGAGTATCGATTGCCTCTATACCGCCGCCGGTGAATGGGGCGCTCGCGCACGCTCGTGTGTGTACAATACACTCGTCGTGTAAATAGCGGCGCAGACCGATCTAGCCTGCTGACGGGGCCGTTTGTTTGTTTTGGGCGAAAAACTCGCCCCGAACTGACGAATTAGGTTGCCCCGGCACTCTGTGTGTGTGTGTGTGTAGGTGTGTGAATAGCTGCGCGCGTAGGTGTGTTGTGGCCAGGTGCGATATCACGGCTGTATATACGAGGCTCGACGAACGGCACGTTTATGAGCGCCGGCAGCAGCGGTTGCATCACGCGATGCCCAATTTTGTCCCGGTTAAGCCGCAGGTGACAATGCTCGCATGGAATTACATGAATAAGCGCTTCTACGGAACGTGCCCAAACAATCTCCGTGCTTTCAATGCGGATAAATCATAGCTTTTGGCGCTGGAATTATATCTTCATTTATCGTGAGTGATCCATCAGCTTGATGAGACAAGTGTTTACCAACCGCCTTTTAAACTTTTACCCTGATTAGCTGAACCATTCAGTAATGCGGCCCAGCCCCCGGCGCTTCTTCAAATTCGAATAATCATTGAAAATTTTGTTGATTCAGCACTGCATCAGAATCACATTTACATGACTCAGACGATATTGCCAAATTCTTTCCTTTCTTTGCACGGTACCGGGCAAGATACCAAGATTAAGGAAGTGACTGCACGAGTTCCGCGAAATATTGAAAACAAAGAAAGGAAATACCCGATGACGGTAACCACCAGCAGCCTCCACCGGAATTCTGTTTCGATTACAAAGCCCGCGCCGCATCGCGCAATAAGCCGCGCAAAACTAGATAGGATATTTATGGAAACCGCACGCTAGCATACCTGAGCCGAGAGTTCCATCGTCAGCGTCGCCGCCGCCGTCGTCGTCGTCGTCGAAAAATGTGCATCGCGCCCAAGAGTGGGTGTGTAAAAATAAGTGATACTGACGCTGAGGGATAACCAAATTTCGCGCAGCAACGTACAGACCAAATAAACCGCGCGTCGAGCTCTCGCGCCCTAACAGTTTCATCAGCATCCACGGGATTGTGTGGATTGGAGTATGTTATGATATTATACCAAAGTGTTTTATAATGACGATGAAGTTCAGTCCGACGGATGAATGTGTGAATACGTAAAAAGCTTCTCGCGTGTGTTTGTAAGTGTGTGAGAAGAAGAGGAACCATGGAGAGAGTGGATTTTTTCGAGACCCTGCGACGTAAAGAGCGCCGGAGAAGAAGAGGCTGGACGGTGGTAGTCGGCCACGAAGTTCGGTGAGTACGCGATGATCAAGCCGCGGCAGAAAAATATGAGGGCACTACGTGCTTGGAGTCCGGAAAGTTTAATTAATAAAGAGCAAT
The DNA here is from genome assembly GCA_900474315.1 of Torymus auratus. Classification (NCBI taxonomy): domain Eukaryota; kingdom Metazoa; phylum Arthropoda; class Insecta; order Hymenoptera; family Torymidae; genus Torymus; species Torymus auratus. The sequence goes on from UXGD01000404.1 coordinate 17,502, forward strand.
CATGGTCTGCTTTTTAATCGAATCCACCCAAAGCCTGGAGGAAGTTTTGTGATAGAGTTAGAATTTCTTGAAAAACATTCAATTGTACCGATTGAAAATTGTTGGTATATGAACATTTTTCTTAAAATAAAGGTGCCAGCTGTATAATATAATTTTAATGACCACTATTTTATTTTCATTTCATAATGATCATTATCTACGGCTGATGCAAGGGCTTTTATTGTCCAATGAGATTTTCGGCTTTTGATTGCAGAAAAGTCTGTTAAGTTCTATTTTCAGAAAAAAACGTCATATATTTGTCTTTTTGAAGGGATCCAATCTTTTCTTTAACAAAATATGAACCTTTTTCTATGAGTAATTTTATTTCGATTTTGAATACTGCATAACATTTCTAGTCATTTATTACTAGTTTGATTTAAACCAATTATATTTTTTAATTGTTCCAATTGATTCCAATAAAAAATATTTTCTTTATTATTTTTTAATTATTGTACGTTCAGATACAGATTAAATAACATTTTAATTTAACAAAAAGAAATGTTTCATGAAAATGGAATTGTTATCCAAATGGAAAACTATAGAACATAATATATAGTTTTGCGAATGAATTTATTTCTAAAGAGAGGATTCCATAATCAAGGCATTCAAGTTTTTGAAATGCAAAAATAATACAGTATTTTCTTGGAATTTTCAATCGAAGAAAATTTTTTTAGTCAACTTCGGAGTATGAGAAAATATTTGGAACAAATACGTGTATTTTTAGCTTTCTTGATCGTGACTTTCAACCATCCAAGAATTTTTTCCGCGAGAATTTCGAGCATAGAGAAGCTATGAAAAAATAAGAATTTCCAGATTGAAGAGACTAGAAAAGAGGGTTACTAGATTAATTATAGAGCACAAATAAGTAGGACAACATGCCGTGGCAGATTTGTAATGGGGCTGCTGCGCAAGGATAGATGATCAAGCCATACATCACCTCAGTATGTCATTTCAGATAAATTAAGAGATTATAAAAATATTTGGTTCAATTTTAGAACGTTCCGGTTATTTATTTTGAATAGCAAAAATGTTTAGCATCTTATTTAGAAATGCTTGTTTATTTTTTAACTTCAAATAATATGTTACGGCTCGTTTACTTATATCATTAGTTTAAAAATAATTTCAATACTCGTAAATATGTGACCATGCTGTGTTTTCTTACCAGTCAAATAGTAAATGATTTTAGGTATGCAGTTTTAAAAACCTATTGTGACGTAAATTAGATGCCTGCTTCGACACACTACGCGTCACCTTTACGCCATTTCTTCTTAGTATTTTAATCTGATAATTGTACATAATGTTTTCGACGTCATATAGAAAGCAATATTTAGAAAGTAATTCTTTATCTACATAAATATTTTGTTTCTCGGACATTTAGTTTTTATTTAAAAATTTGAAGTTTTTACTAAAGATTATATGATGTTTTTTTGACATTAATAATAGCCAATAAAGTCATTTAAATTGAATGAATATAATGAATATTTTTATAGCCATTTTCAACGACGTAGTAAGTAATCTCATTGTTGGATCAAGGTCTAATAAAAGCTATTGCGTAGAACGGCCCAACAGAATAAAACATAATTTCAAGGTTGGATACTTTGAATAGCGACAGAATAAATTAATCAAAATTGAAAAATTGGAGATTCTTCTTTATAACGTGACTCCAGTATAAAAACATGTTAGTATTTATCTCTATATTAGAAATCAAACATATGATTATGCAATTGACGTAAGATTTATGTAGAAATGTTTTGCCGGTAAAATATAATATAAATACAATTGTATCAATTGGATAAGTAAATGTAAAGTCAACAAACTAAGATTTAACGAAATTTGAGTCTATAAAATTGAGGACTTTGTAACTCATTGAAAACCAGAATTTTAATTTTTTATTACTTATTACCCAATATTTTAATCATTATTTGCACGCACAAAACTAAATTTTTGTGTGTATTTTTGACTGCGAATAAAGTATGTGCTCGTAAACGCTCAAGGAACTTTTCACCTATAACGCGACTGCCAACGCACCCTATCACTTTGTCGCTATCCGTCGACGCTAATATATTAAATAACGAAGTAGCTTCGTTACTAACTGTTGACAAGCTGACGAAAGAGTAGAAAAACTTCGTTAGGCTGCCCTATCCCTTTTCCCTAGTAAAGCGACGCTCTGTACACGGGCGCATAATGCTAAACGAATCACTCTTCCGTCAGCCAATCGTTAATCGAATTTGCCCCGCAAGCTCCCAACGTTCCTGCCATGGACAAGTTCGAACTTTTGTGGGTACCAGCGCACGAAGGAATATAATTGCCAGAATGCGCTCTCGCCCGCGCGTTTTATAACCCGTGTTAAATAATACCGGCCGCTCATTAAACTAATTGAGCAACTTTATCGCTGCCGCTATCATAGTCTCCCTACGTGCGCATTAATTAGGAAAAGCGGAAAGGTTCTCCTCTATTTATCAAAGCATCATCGGCTCCTGCCTAAATCAAAGGCCGGATTGCCGCGTGTTATTAGTGAGCCTCTGACCAGAAAATCCGCATGACACGCATTGAAAGAAAAAGCGACGAGCTTTCATGAGTGCACGCGGCGGGATTTTCAATGTGCATATGCCACGAGAAAAACGCGCGTACAGCTCATTAATTTAGCCAGGGTAAAGAGAGGACTTTTTCCGCCCTGCACGCTACTTGCGCGTCGCTAATTAAGAACTGTTTGTGCACTAACGATGGTTTATTAATTTTGCGTGCGCCAATTTTATCGCGGCGGTTGTGTTGCGTTGCGTTAATAAAAATTTGTTCGCGCTAATAACGCGCTCGGACCAAATTGCGGAAAATTGCTATTGAAATTTCGCTGTAAAAATATAGTTTTTTCATTGCGTTAGTTGATTGCTTTTACCTAAATTAGCTATATTACTATATATCGAAGCTCTTAATTAAATGGATAATTAAAGATGATATTAGCCTAGCAAATTTTGATTTGATCTAAATTATTAACATACAATTAACAACTATATTGAAGCTCAATAGTTCACTAATTTTTTATTTCAAAAAGTATTTTTAAAATCTACATAAAAAGAAATAAATTTCTTTAAAAGTATGGCTTTTTAATGGTACACCACGTTTTATGTCATCTTTATCTCAAACATGAGCACATTAGTTGAAAAAGATTAACCTAATTACTTGCTGGTAAAACTTAAAAAATCCAGGCAACGTTCATGAATTTGCATAGAAAGTGCATACATAAAAGAAAAAGAAAATTAGTAACGTGATAAAATTTTGTTATCGTTTATAAATCCTAATAATTATTTACAATGTACATATAGTTAAAAATACCATGGATAGATGCTAATCTAATAATTACAAAGTTTAAAAAAGAAAAGAATTTTTTAATTTCTTACAAATTAGGATTAAAAAAAAATTTTCTCTCAACTTTTATCTCTAAATAGCACTATAAAAGGCAATCGAATAACATTCCTTCCAAACATATTCAACGAGTTAATTACCCCGAGCGCATATCTTTATTGTTCCATAAATGTGTCGTAAACGACTATAGTGCCCATTCACTCTTCTGCAACTCATTGACTCTCAAAAATCCTCATTAAATCAAACAATTACGAGGAAAAATTAACTGCCGTGCGAAAACACAAAGCATCGCATCCCGTCACTTAATCACGGCTGGAACGCGCGATGTCGTCGCGCATTATTCAATACTTATCGAATTAATCCAGTCCAGCCCCCGGCCGAACGTCCGCAAAGCCGTGTAAACACGCATCGGCGCGCGGGTGCGCAAAGAAATACCCGTAAAAAGCGCGACATTGACGGGAGAGAATGAGAGGGAACGAAAAAGCTCGCATCACGGTTAAGAGCGGATTATCGTCGGCGAATGGTGTAAAACGAGGGAGGAACGGAGGAAAAAAAGCGTGCACTGCCCCCCTTTCCCTGAAATTTCCCCCTTCCCCGCTCTCCGTCGCCTACGTCCATCAGCGTTTGCGGAGAGAGGGAGGCGCGCGTTCTTTGCCGAGAGGTTATTTACACAGAAGCTCGCGCTCGAGCGCACTCTATATCGATCGTCGGCTCGGGCTCGCTCGCGACACTGGCTCTACCTACTCGCGTCCCTTCTCAACTCTCTCGTCGCTTCCGACTTTATCTACCGACGGGGTTCGAAGGAACGGGCTTTTACCACCGCTTGCTGCAAGCTCCGTCGACGTCGGCACCGCCTACAACCTTATACTGCCGACGCTGGATGGCGCTGGCGTTGCTGTTCGAAAGCTCCGAGAGGAGAGCCGGGATGGGGGCGAGAGCTTGCAAACGCCGCGACCGAGCGCCGTGAGAAACTGGGCCACTGCCGGATGACGCGGGCGAGTGCACGTATACGTACGTGTGTGTGCGAGCACGCGTACCGTCGAAACATCGATGGTAGGCTTGGCTTGCGAGCCACGGTCATCCTGCGACGCAAGCCGCGCGCGTGGTCAGAGTATTAAGAAGGATGTGTCGAAAAATCTATATGTTACGCATGTTTGTGGCATTGCTGTTCAACTTGAGCTTTATGGAAAATAGTTTGAGCCGAGTGGCCGTGTAGATTATTTCTGCATTCAAATAAGTGGTAAAGCTTGCGGATTACCTCGCACGTGCCTGATAATGGCGGCTAGACGTTTATTCCTCTGCGTCTTAATCGGATAATTAAACGGCTCATTAGAATTTCATCGATGGCTTTTTGTTGTAAAGCTCAGTCTGTAATGTATATTATATGGAATTTGATTGAAAGAAAATAGTAAATGATTATTTGTTCTGCAAAAGATATATGTGGGTCTAAGAGCAAAAATGGTACTAACGGTAAACAGCGCGCATGGCCGACGTATAGTATACATTGTTTAAATTTTGTTAATACAAAGTTAATGTGCTGATCCTATTATATGGATGCAAAAGCCTTTAATTATAACTTCGAATGATGAAAATCCAAAATTTAATTTTCATTTTAAACTGGGTATAAAATTTATTAATAGTTTACTGGAAATTGCAACGAAAATAAATTTGCTACACAATTCGTTTTGTTTGAACATTGTGAGGTATTCGTAAAATTGATTTAGTTTCATCGTTACCATCTAAACAGTAATAACGAAAAAAAATTATTAAAAAAGCGTTTAAGTTGAAAATTTTCTTTTTCTTTTAAATTGTTATGGTTATTTTAGTGGAAGTCAGGAATCTGCAATTACTTCGAAACTTTGAGAATTCTACAAACTTTGATAAAATATTAATACGCAATTATGTTTAATAAACAAAATTCTATGTTTCAATACATATTCACATTAAAACACAAAAAATTTATTGTCAATATACATGAAATAAAATTTTGCATTATTAATATGTTAATAATAAATATATTCACATTATTCAAACAAGTATAAATTATAGTAATCCAATTATTGTACATTTAACTAAACTTTTAGTTAACTTAACTATATGTATTTAGTATATAATATAATATTTCCTTTCGAATTTCTTTGATAATTCAAATTTTATTTCTTTAGCAAATACCACTCTATATTGTATACTACTTTTATATGCAAATATACTATATATTTTTAAGAAGTATTTTTGAAGTCATGAATAAATTTCAAATATCTATTATCTAAATATCACTCTCGTGCTTTAATTAATCCAACTCTTTTTCTTTATTTGAATTACTTTGTGTAATTCATATATTTCAAATCAAAATCCCTTCGCGGAATCAGCGCGGTATTTTTTCCCCCGCAATCACGGGGTCGAATCATTATAGAGCACACCTTCTGACGTCTCTCACACAATTGCAATTATTCTCCGTCTATTTCTGGCGCGAGCGTTGCGTGCGAACGTTCAACGTTCTCAGGGCGGGCTCGACCGCTAAAATAGGCGCAAACGCCGATGGCAGTCGCTAAAAATGTCCGGCACACGCGGCATCGCGCGCAGAAAAAGTCGTCGACGCTTTGCATTGCAATCGAGTGTGCCAGTAGGCTATCCGAAATTTTCACCGTTCTCTCTCCTCTCTCTCTCTCCCTCTCTCTCTCTCTCTCTCTCTCTCTCTCTCTCTCTTTGGCTCTCTCTCTCTCTCGCTCTTTGGCAAAGTGCGTGTGCGTGTATATATATTCCGATAATCCTAGTCGATCCGCGTGCGCGCGGGGTCACGGGAAAAAGAGGGAGAAAAAGATTCAGGCGGGCGGTTCGTGATTTGATATGTTATCTCTGTCGGTGGTGGCGCCCACATATATACCTATTACCTGTTCGCGAGAGTCTCGACGAGATTTTACGCGCGAGCGCTAGCGTCATACCTCGAGAGGAGGTGCTCAAATCGAAGGAAGGTACTCCAGGTTCCTGTAAAATTGGCCGTGCGACACTCGTCCGGTGAAATGCCGTGTGCCAACTCTGTCTTTCCTGGTTTCGTTCGTTACATACAGTATATATACCACAATTTTTATTCTTTATCGCATTTCTGTCATTCTTTTAAGAGAGGATTTAGATTTTTACATGGAATTCTTGTATATGCTTTGAAATACATTTATTCTCTGATAAGGTAAATATTATCAAAATACTTGGGAATGAATTATTATTTATAACAGTAACATTTCACAAGGATATATACACTAAAATATTAACGAAGTACGTAAGTAGTACGATGTCTAATTTTAAATTAATATTTAAAAGGGTAAAAATTCTAAATAAATAATTTACTTTATTTAAAAGGTGGTTTTATCTTAACGTCTGTTTTAGACCATTTTGAACTATTTGATCTAACCGGTAGCTACTAGATTAACACGAGTATCTTTATAATTACACGAAGTAAACCCAATTAAATCTTATAATATAATTATGCAAAATTGACAGCAGTACTTGGACACCGTATTTTATCAATCTATTATATTTCTTATTTGCTTCTAGCTTTAAAGAGGTATAATAACTATAATTAAACGCAATGATAAAAAATATTTTAAATCAATGATTTTTGACATCCGGCGATTTTTATTTTCAAGTTGATACATAATCATTGTTTGATATGATCACTATATATATATGACCTAAATTAATACTAAAAATAAAAAACAATTATAATAATATAATTTAATTAATCAAATATTGTGTTAAACATTAAAAATATCAGCAAAGTTAATTTGCTGATCGAAATAATTTAAGATATTTCATAATTAATTAAAATGGCAGCTGAAATGAAGAACTTTATTTTATGTACTCCATCACAGTGTTGAATAATACTGCTAAAATGTTATGTAAACATATGCTCCTTTCTTGTACCACAATGTTTCATAGAATTAATAATTTAAAATAATTATTAATATTTACAGTTAGGATGATAAAATTATTTTATATCGCTTATAAGTACAACACCATATACAAAACAAAATTATTTAATAGAATTATTTAAATAGAATAATAATAATTTTTTTTAATTAATTGTATTTAACGCAGCTATTTTCTGATATTGTATTGGTTTCTAACTTTGTTCTCGCTGCAAGATTCTATCTCTGCCCATCTCTCCTTTATCCCTTTCCGCATTTCCTTTCTATTCTGGTCGATGCTTTACCTCAATTCGTCTTCATTCCCTTCATCGCGGTTGTCGTCGCCGTTGTTCTCTTTCCTCATTGACCTATCTCATTCCCGCACAGTCTGCCGCTGTTGTAATTCGTCCTTTCTTTATCCGCTGTATACGCTCATCAGCCATTATCTCGAATCCTCGGCAGCCGTCGTATACCTACGGCGTAGCGGCCAATTTCCGAATAACGCGATTTTCCTCTTCCGTGCGCTGCATGCGCTTGACATTTTGATGCGCTCGCGCACAGCAGCCCTGGCAGTCACTTTCCAATATACCAGGAACTGCGCTCGCGTTATTTTCTCTCCCCGTCTCTCTCTACACTAGCACCCTGTGTTTCCCGCCTCCCCATTATTATCACTGCAACGGCTCTCTGGTAAATGTCCTACACTCTCACTGCGGGCAGATTGCCCTGAAACAGCGCTAAGTACTAGGATTGCAGCTAACGGTGCATGTCTTTAGCCCTTTAACCCTCGCTGATTTTCCCTTATAGAATAATAATTTCCAATTGGACTAGTAATTTTGGAACGAAAATACCGACAATCGACATTTTGATGAAAACTAGCGATTAACAATACAAAAATTATAAAAAAACAACAATTTTATAAATATGATTGTTTATATTATTCTAACGTCATTTGTCAGTCATAGGTTCGAATCTGTATCAGTTTGAATTTTCCGAGACATTATGAGAAAAATGTCTTTCGGTTTCCCGGTACCTTTATAACCCACAATGTTTGTGTTTTATTGCTTCTTTTGGGGTATATAGTCTAGAGGACTGTCATTTTTATTGATTTTTCTAGAACACTCAAATTCTTTTACTATAAATAATTCTCAGAATGTTTTCCGTCTGCTAAGTATATTTATAAACGTTTTGATCATTAATCTTTTAATTTTAAATATATTATAAATAGATTCGTACAAGTATAATGCCAACAATTTATATATGCTATTTATAATAAGACGACAAATACACACGTACTAGTGAACCAGCTCTCAGTTTATATAAAAAATCACATGACCGATTTTGATTTTAAAATAGAAATTTTTCTATTTTCTATTTTATATCAATCTTAACAGTTTTTTTTGCATTATATTTTTTGAGACATGAATTATCTTTTGAATAATCGTCAAGAAAAATTTGTTTAGAATCTATAAAAATTCAATAAGTAAAGTAGATAAGTCATTGGCCTTTAGGAAAAAACCGCACATAGAAAGGAATTTTCTATTACGTACGTATACGTGAGGAATTTTTTCACGTCGTGAGCTTTGGTACTTACTTATAATTTTTACAACACAATGTATTTCGGATGTTGGAATTTCATGTTTTGATTGAGGAACGTCAAATTACCTCTGCAAATGATCAATCTCTATGAGAAGATGAATCTCCTTATTAAAAGACAAATTTACACTTGGCTTATCCTAATTAAATTCCTTATCATCAGCTACGGCACAAGTCTAATAACACATTACCCAGTATGATAAGACAACTTTGAACCAAGTTTATAGATATTATTACTCTATTGTAAACTTTGTCAAACACATTTATTTTTATCGATAATCACTTTTTATCAAATACTTAAAGTACTGGCTGATTCATTGCGGATCATGTCTACTATATGACTCTTGAGTGTCTTAAAAATATCAGGTGTAATAAACGCATTCATATGCAATGAAAACATGGTTGTTATCGAATATTTTATTTTATTGCATTACTGTTTGAAAACTTATCTATTGGGCTGTTATGTAAAGATATAATCAGGCGTTGATTGACATAATTATTTGATATAAATTGAATTATTCTTCATAATGAAATAATTAAATTTTATAAATAACGACTAAAATAATATTTAAACTCTACCTGGAAATTCACAATTGAATATTGACAAACGGAATTTAATGAAAAATAAATAATGCAGAGCGCATCGTCATCGCGAAACTTGCTCAACCAATCCAATCTGTTGACTCAAAGCATCCGGTGTTCATTTGCAGGTGCACACGTGCGCGCATATATGCAGACACTCTGAGCCCCAAACTCGGTCGTTCTGTCGTTCACGTCTAGGGAGAGAGTAAAGTGAGAGTCAGAGAGAGAGGGCCCCGGGCGTGCACTTAGCTCGTTTACGGTAACCGATCAGAATTGGCCAATTCAGCAAATTATAACGATCGAATTTGCATTGACGTGCGCACTCGCGTCCAGGAGCCATTTTGTATCGTGTAGCATACACGCTGTTGACTTAACAGCGCGAGCGCATGTACTCGATGACGCGGTAACGCGAGATATTGCTGCAGAGAGAGGGTTCATATAGTGTGCTCTTGTAATTCGAAACCACGCGCCCCCGCGCTCGAATAAATAATTCGCAGTAATAGGTGACAGCTATTTTACGGAAAAGTATTACCAGCGAAGGCGAGGTGAAAAGTTAAGGCGAGTGCGCTATGCGCGCTGCCCCAGCCCGTGATTCTGATTTATGGAAGGTTTCAAGCGGCGAAAAATCGATAGCGGTCGTTACGAGCTGCTGCTGATCGCTGCAAGCGATTACTAAAGTATAAGTAAAGGATTATTGGTTTTGTATATTTAAATATACCACACTGTCATTATGGTCAACTGGAATATAGAAATTTTACATTTCTTATATAGTTTCATTCAACCTTCATTTAAGCATTTTCTTTTGCTACCTGATTGTTGCGAACGAAACGTGGCCAGCAATCGACTTTAACGTAAAAGTATAGTTGAGACAATACCCGATAAGTGCTCTGGCGCATTTACGCTTCTCCAGCGAAGTGAAACCGGAAGGAAAATATAATAGATTCGCGAGAGTTTTACGATGTAAGAAGATCGAAGAACGATCCGCTTTCCGAGGAGAAACGGCCCGCCGAGTCAGGAAGAATGAAGTGGTAATAAGAGATGCACGCGATGACCAGCCGGGGGAGACGCTTTGGCCGCTCGAGCGTCTATCTTTCGTAGAGGATCGTTCTAAGGGCTTATTCGTGCACATCCAATCGTAATCGAGTTGATGCATCTTTTATTTCGAGCGCTTATAAATTCCCAATGCTGAGCGATACGTGTTTTCTTCAAACGAATAAGAATCATCAACTCCATCTATTCGTCTATAGCTATTTACGAATGAAGTTAATCTGCAATCACTTTTCACGTGAATTAATATTTATGCAAACATAGATGCTCAATACCATGGCATTATAATTGAATAGAATGTGAAACAAAATCCCTTTCCACTTCCAATAGTTTGTCCACCCAATACACTCTAGGTAAAAGCATCAAGTGTATGCTTTTACAGGGATGAACTTCTGCGGTCCGTTGAGAATGGACAGAGCAGCACACAAGCACTGTACACAGCGTCGAGCGCGGAGGCGTTGCCTGCAGCTGCATTGTGATTTTGTTCGAGCACGAGTCGCACTACAAATACTTTTGTGGACGAGCAGAGTTGGGTTGACGAATCAAATGGATGCGCAGATACAGTCGCAGCGAGCCCAGTCTGCCCGCTCCGCAGAGCTGTAATTGCAGCCCCGTGCGGTGGCTCCAATTCATTATAGGAGCCGCGCGCGCGAGCGGCTACCTAATTTCAAAGTGAATTGAGTAAATGAATGAGACCGCAGACGGTTAACATGAGGCGATACTGCTTTTGCTATTTTGCGCATTGCAATCTATGTCATGTGATATTACACCTTGCTATTACTATACTTCTTTTAGTCAAAAATTGTCATAATATATCATCATAAATTTATATTTTTTGGAAATGTATTATGTGTGAATGCATGGATAAATATCTCGTAAATTCACTTTACGTTTAATTTAATTGAACATTACTGAACCCGGATTCATTAGTGACCTTTTCTGGACTAATGCTCCTGCTTCTTCCGATAAGTTTCCTTGAATTGAGAGTTCGCTCGGGTCAAGTAATAAAGCATTCAAGAGAAAATACTCGAACCTTTTTCTGTGTTCTTTATATCCATCAACTGCGTGGACTGCGTAAATCAGCTGCTATATATTACAACTGTATTGGCGAATATACCGTTGAAATCCAACAATAACGCATAAAAAGTACTCTCTAAATTTTTTTCAATGCAAAGTCCGTGACCGACTTTGCATTGAGAAAATTTCGAGCTGAGGATTATAAAAGTGACTGTTATTAGCGCCGAGTGACTCGGAAAACACTGTCAATATTACATGGCTCAAAATAAATGTCAAAGCTGAGATAGTCTCGAGGAGATCGACATGTCAGCAGCAGCAGTAGCTCAGCTCATAAAAGCCCGCAGCCCCTTAAATATTGGCGCAGACTCGGTGCCAAGGCAATGATCGCAGTCCATTTGCGCGCGCCGGCCGCGCTGCAGTGGCAACAGAGGCTCCAGCCAGACGCGCGCGCCTGGACATACACGTTCGCCGGGCGCTGCGCCGCGCATCAGCAGAGAGAGAGAGCCTCTTTTGGCCGTAGAGCAGCTCGCGGGGTTTGACGTGCGCGCGGTCCGCCGCCGCAACCGCAATCACGGCCAAATGAGGAAACGCGCCCACCCGTACACACACACTGCACGTACAGGCTGGCAAAGGGGTGCAGTGCGCCCGCTTGCAAGGGATCGCGGAAACGCGGCGAGATGCTGGCCGCGAGAAGGAGAGAGGCTGGAGGGACCGGGGCTTTATTTATCGCGCGCTGCTGCTTGTGTTATATATTAGGCCTGCTGGCTGTGCTATTGTGTCGTGAAAATAGAGCGCGGTCATAGGATATATACGTTTAAAGCGATTCGGGTGCACGCCTCATTCTGAGACGTCATATGCGGGAATTTCAATTTCGTGTTATTTTGGCAAATATTTGAGCTGATGTATATCTTACGTATGTGGGAATGTTTGTTTAATAAATGCTATACTCTGTACAAACACTAGGAAGAAAAAACAACTTATGCCTCTGATGTAGTCTGTATTAAAGACTAACATTATATATCTGAACTTGATATTAGCAAGCAATATTCATACATTCTAAAGCTATTGTATCCGAGATATTTTATTTCAAAAGTAAATATTTGAAAACAATATGTAGATTCTGTTTGTGCGAACTTGTTGAACATTAATTTTTGAATGGTAAAATTACAGTAACATTGAAATTGTATAAAGCCATACTACCTTATTCAACGATATGATTTCCAGCAGATTATATGTTTTCTTATTAATTTTAGAAACTATTCATATTCGGGGTTTCAAATCGCTTCCAAGTTCTATATCTAAAGCATATACGTAGAACTTGATAGATTATCTTGAAAACTTGCCATAACATAGATGTCACGTAAAGACAATTGGAATATTACCAAAATGTTGTAGTTGTACCTTATACTTGTAATTAATTAAAGAGTATATTAAAGAAATACATTGCAAAAATTTTGCAACATGAACCGCGTTGAGAAACTGCTTTTACCTTTTCTAATTTAAAAATTAAAAACATTTCAATTCTAGTAAAATTAATTTTTGCAGCGAAAATTGAAGTCCTTGATTATGTATATATTCTGATTTACCATGTCGTAATAAACTTTAATTAGCTTGATAAAATGTATTTTCCACGACAAAACTTTTACGCGCTATTTTTCATCTATAAAAAGGGAAAGCACAAAAGAAAATTGGGTGAGAAAAACACACGCAAGCACATACGGACAGAGAAAAACCGCGAGAGTTTGTCTCCGTAGGTATGCCTTTTGTCTAGCCTTTGTGTGTGCGGAGCTGGGGCTCATATAGGTACGCATGCGCACCCGCTGCACCACAGGAAAAATGTCGTGAAATAACGAGCACGGACGCGAGTTAATGAACGAGGATAACGAATGATGTTATCTATGGAGAAAATTACTGTGCAGGTGCAGCGACGTGTGCACGCGTATAGCAAAAATCCCGAGTGCGTGCAGATATGTTTCTGACCTATACTCAGAGCTATAGAGATCGCGTTAGATAGTGGACACGTTGTTTGCAAAGTGAATCATTGGAACAAGAGACAATCGAGCTCGGAAGTGCTTTGAATCATACGCGCTCAACTTCGATTGTATAATTTTGATTTAACTTTCGTGAACCAGTGTTATACCGTGCCCTATGACTCTGACATTTATGCTAGTATAGTTTATGATAGTTCGCATCTAGATTAGCGATGGCTTTCATATCTCTTACATTATTCCCGTAATATATCAACTCATATATTTCATTCTATTCGAAATAATTATTTTTATCAATTAGTTTTGTCTATATTCCTTAAATAAATTATTCCTTAACTGAATACTCCAATGCATATGAGTTCATGAGCTTATATTATCTTAGGCCAATACAGAACAAAAGTTTTTCCTCTGAACTCTGCAGACTGTAATATAAAAATCTGAAGAATTTCGCAACTCCGCGGTGGAAATCCAATTTTCCGAATCTCGTATTTATCTCCTCTCGCGAATACATTGGTCCTTCGTCAATCTTCCACCCTCCACGCAACCCACATTGGCGGAAAAGCCAACCCGACACGAAAAAACCAGGCGAAGTCTGTCTTTTACCCTCCTCTCCCGCTCCCACTTTCCCCGCACCGATAAACATTTTACGATCTATCTAGCTGCCGTGAAATTTGCGAATAGCTATATGCGTGCGTATAAAGCTCGTCGAGCCCGTGGTCGCTCGGAATCTGTCGCAACGAGTATCCTTGCCGCCAGCTGGAAGCAAGAGTAAATTAAGCAGCGGCCGTAAAACCTATCGATTCGCCGCTTCCTTCCGACTTCTTCTCCTCCTCTCGACTGCAGCGACAGCACGACTAACGACGGATCTAACTTCCGGGGCAGTATAGTTACGACCGTTCTTCTTGCACACTTTTGAATTTTCCGAGTTTACGAGTTCGTTGCTACTACCGACGCCGCTCCTCGCACTTGTTCCCCTTGTTTTTCTTCTCCGTAGAAAACTTCTTGTTTTTCGTAATTTTCGCTCCCTTGTGTTTCTCGTCAGAGAAAATTGGCCTACGAAAGCTTCTCACTTTTAGAGTTTATGAATAAATTTTAATATTAATACGCCGAGCTGTTTTTGCTTGTGTTATCGCTATTTATTGATTTGTGCACAGTAAGACTGTTCGTTAAAAATAATTTTCCATGTTCTCATAAATGTGTAGTTCTTGTTCTCAAACTAACTTATTATTCTTCATATATTTACCTTCATCTTGTTAACGTACATGTTTTTGCTGGTGTTCATGCACATCTCTACCATTTTATAAATTCATTTTTATACCTTTTTTTATGTACAACTTACTTTTCTTTTTTTCTGTTGTTATATAAAAGATTCTTTTCTCTTTGACTTACAAAATAACACATTTAGAACTGTTGAAGATTCTTCTATATAAATGCCCATCAAGAAATTAATGACTTAAAAACATATGTTATCTGAATAAACGGCCATAACTGAACTCATCAAAGCGTAAGTTTAAGCTTTTGAATTTGATGCTGATCATTAAACCGTAAATAGTTGAAATATGCACATATTGATATTGATTCAAAGTAATAGTAGAACTAAATTAGGTCAATATCATTCCTATAAAAATACTTTGGTTAAGAATTTACATTTGATCATTGTATTTTTATGTATGAAAATTTAATCTATAAAAAGTAAGAAATCAAATTAAAGAATTGCGATAAAGTTATTAATTATAGCTAATACATCATTTGTATTTACAAAGCGAATAAGAGAAAATGAATCAATGTATGAAAATATAATAAAAAAATAAATAAATAATGAATAAATTTAATTATAAATATCGCAACTCATAAAAGGTGGATGATATTGTATTATGCAATACATTTCTTTTCTCATTTGATAAAAAAATTTCCTTCCATAAATATGTGTAAAGAATAAAGTTTTGCTATATATTTTTCTATATTAATATTATTAAAAGTCATTTTGAACATGTCTTATTTCTTGTTTTAAAGTATGAAACAACAGTGCCTTTGCTGTCAATTTATTCTCTAAAATTATAATTGAATATAAAGCCTCTTTCGACGTATTGCTAAACAAAGTAGCTGGTAGGGCTTGTAATCCCTTTCCAGCAAACATATTAGACCAAAATAGATATCCTCTGAAAAGTTTGTTAAATTTCAAACGGATAAGATACTTTTCAAAGAACTATCAGTTGAAAATTATTCTATACCAAGATAAATATATTTCTTTAAAAATGTCATAAAAACTGCCTTAACAAGTGGCCTTAATTGATCGTTACGGTTTAACCTATGCATAAATAAACCATTTATATTGAAAGGTTGTGGTCGGTTAAATATCGCTATAACGCAGTGTCATAATACTATAAATTTTACTACAATATGGTGATAGAAGATTGAAACTGTATTCTTCCAGATAACTTTCGTAAAATTTTTTATCTTTATCAAAATAAAATTAAAAGATAGAGCCTGAGAATCCCTTGTACCATTAATATTACAATAAGAAGATATGGACTTTATCATAAACTTCTTTAAATTTCTCTTATGAGATCCTACTCTGTCGGAACAATCCTTTTATCGCATTAAAATTTATTAAGGACGATTCACGGAAGAGCAACATATCAAAGGACATTTCTGCCTCTACTATCTTATTCTCTTTTGGCTTAGTCTGCACCTAAGCATACACACAGGTGAGAGCGAGAGAGGCAAAGATTTATCCCGGGTAACACGTCTAAGCTGAGTCAAGACACGAGTCTGAGACAGTGTCACGCCGGGAGGAAACGGCGCTCGCGTAAGCTCCCGGCGAATTAAACTGCAGCTCGTCTCCCCGAATTTCCGAGATGGAAAAAACTTTCTCTAGCGCCCGCACGGATTTCCGATTGCGAACTTGCGCTCGCAGTGTGTTTTATCAGTGACACGTCGTCTGTGCCAAGTCGCCCGTTACTACTCGCAAGCTGCCTCGAGATCGCGAAATCTTGCAATGTTGCATTCGTTAAGGAAACGAAAGAAATTTCAAATTTGCTGTTACTCTCTGTCGTACAAGAGAGTTGTTCATCTGTCCTTGCATTTTCAACAATGATTATCCATTTTTACAGAATAAAGCTTTTCCATTTATCCCTGTTTTTTTGAATATTTTAACTTTGCCATGCAGTTCCTTTATGCAAAACATGCTCAACTCGCAGGAGGTATAACTAAGAGAAGAAGAAAGCGAAGGAGAGCGCAAGAGAGAGGGAGAGAGTTCACTAACAGAGGAGCTTGAAAGCTCTGGGGTCGCGGAAGATGGGAGGAGAGCAAACATTTTAGATTTAAAATAAGAAAGAACTTTTTTCCCTGAAAAGAAGAAATTATTCGGCAGACTTTTGTTCTGTAATAATTGCAAAAAGTGGTAGCGCTATATTTTATAGATTTTCAATTCATTAACTCACGACAAAAAGATAATGGTGCAATATTTCATACTAATTTTTAAAGTACGGCATGTATATG
Organism: Torymus auratus; assembly: GCA_900474315.1. Lineage (NCBI taxonomy): Eukaryota > Metazoa > Arthropoda > Insecta > Hymenoptera > Torymidae > Torymus > Torymus auratus. The sequence continues at coordinate 34,531 of UXGD01000404.1, forward strand.
TATACACGAGCAATTTCGTTCAAAAATAAAACATAACAAATCTTCATTACTGGAGGCGAAAAAGCACCGATTAAGCCCTTTCCCGGGGCCATTAAAATAAATTGTTTTTCTGATAATAGGGTTACTGACTAACTGTTATTGACTCAGGGCATGTAATTTTCGTATCAATTATTAAAATTTTAATTGGAACATTTTTTTTAACAAGTAACGCGCTTCTATTTTATTGTTAACGAAAATAATACAATATCAAGTGTCTGTACAAGAATGTCTGTTACTACTTATAACCAGCCTACACTATATTCGAATCGAACACAACGACTACTACATTAAAATAGTAAATATTTACACAAAAATTAAAATATTTTATGTTACTTCAGCTAATATAATTTATTGCGATTAAAGATGGAATAGTAATGCGAATCTACTCCATGGCGTAAAACACCTACCCACATACACACCGCACTCCAAGTATATATAACACATATAGTTCTGCGTTAAAGGTTAATATTGTTTCTTCCTTTTATTCGTGTTATATTTAAAAAACTCAATTCCATGAAAAAATGTAAGTAGAAATATTAATTATTGCTGATCAAGTATTGATCGTCTAAAACGAGATTGTAACAGCTGTAAGAGAAAGCATAATTTGTAAGCGAAGCACGTATAACTATCCGGATACAAGTTAATATCCTCACGTGCATTAATTAATGCATTTATCAATTTTCTTTCAATTAAGCACACTCTGTGCAACTGGGTCTGGAATAATTGAATTTTCCTCGGGGGCAATTCCAGTCCCTCTCTTTCCCTCGAATTCGCTAATTTTCTTCCGACCATTCGGCGAAACGTCAGCCTCTGGGCCTGGCATTCTGCTCCTGCTGCATCAAAATTCATCGTCTGTCCTTACTCACGCGCACGTACGATACATTTTACCTCCATCCACGTAGAGAGAGAGCTCCGTCAGTCTGTACCGAGTTATTATATCTATCTCCAGTATACCGGCGCATTATCCCGCTAGCTCGAGCAAGAGAGGGAAGACATCGTACAGGACACGGCGGCCAAGACAAAAGAAGATCCCAAAGAGAGAGACAGAGCCTCCCGAATCCGCCGCTTATATGCGCGCACGAGCGGCAGAGCAAGCATGCCCGAGAGTGTATAGTGTGCGCGCGAGGGAGACGGCGACATAAGCAGAGAGCGAGAGAGAGACAGAGCTCGAGGTGTGCGCGCGCGTTGCGAGCGCGGAGAGTAGTAGGGACACGCGGAGCGCGCTACCGCCACGGCGCGGGCCATATTGGCTCAGTCCAGCAGCAGCGCGCGGCCGCTCCGCGACGACGCTGACGAAGCGAGAGCGCGAGGTGTCATATAGTGTGTCCTGTGAGTGTATATACCCTCGCCTCCACGCGTGTTTATCCGCCAAAAGCTTCCGTTCGGTTCTGTTCTGTTCAGTGCATCCTCTGCTCCGCTGCGTTCTTCTTCAGTTGGCCTGCGGTAACACGTCGACGACGAGAGTTCAAAAGTACATACAGACAGCATTAGCCGCAGCAGCTAGATAAACTGTCTCCACTGTCTTCTCCCATGCAGCTCGCGTGCGTGCGTCGGGGCTGCTCCTGTCTGCCGGAGCGAGAGCGTTGTCCCTGGGGACAGCCACGAGGGATGCGCACTGTCTTCTTCTCCCTCGCTTATGTCCGTACGAGCGCGGGGATTGAGTTTGCTGCTGCGCCGCAACTATATAAAGGGAAACGTGCAATTCTCTCTATCTCTATCTCCCTCTCTATCTGCCTCCGTTGCGTGCAGAGGAGAGAGGCGGGCTGGATTGTCTCGATTATACGCGAGAGCTGGAAAAGTAGCGCGGCCTTTTCTTTGATCAATTCGCGCGTGAAAGTTGCGGGAAGCTGTGCAGTAGCGCTAACTTGTTATGCCGACGGAATATGTCCGCTAGTGCTTGAAATAAATTTTCTTTTTTTTCTTTTCACTGTAACCGGAGCGCCAAGACCGAAACTCTATTTTCTTATGATAAAACGGTACCTATGATAAAAGCGATTAAGTTTTATCAGCCGGTCTAGCAACTCCTGTCGCGTTTCCGAGCCGAATGAGATTACAGAGTGGCTCCAAAGAGGAAATCTCGCGCATGTAGCTTTAACTTAAAAACCTCATTACCCGGACGGGGGCAATTAGCCGAAAATCTTTACGAGCGAGATAGATCGCTGTAGTATAACATCCGTTGCATCTCATTACGCGGCGGCAGAAGAACATTTTGCATCGTTTTTCAGTCGGCGTGTATTACGTGCATGTGCGTTGCGTGCGCGAAAGAAAAGGACGGAGTCACGGTCGCGGTAAATTGAATGCCGCGGGGAAAAAAAACCTGCAAGCCGCGCGCGGAAACGGACAGTCGAACGGCAGAAGCGTAGCACCAATTAACAATTTTCAATCAGAGCTCGATCTAAAAGTCAAAAAAGTCATGTTAATTCGAAATAAAGTGAATGCGCCGATTAATTCTTCGTAAAATGTTAAGAAGCGATTACGCAAAGTACTTATACGAATGCTTAGGAATAATTTTGCATAAATGCACGCGCGGTAATAAAAAGACCAACATATCGCGAATTATAACGCGGGAAAATTGTTGGCCATATTCTTCTCGGACTTGACCCGCTTCGGAGCTAGTATTTACCATGAATTTTTCCTCGATCTCTTTTTCTCCATCTGGGCAAGGAGGAAATGCAGCCCGCGGATTGCACAGCTCGTTCGTGTGGAAAATTGACGGCGAGCCGTCGTGGGTCGCGAGTTGACCCTTTTAAACACTCCGTGCCGCGAACATAACCCGTTTACCGCATTTCCAGCGTTTTTATTTGTTTAACTCCTTCAAAACATTGCCTGTGCACCTTTTGACAAATTATCGTAATTTGACTTTAAGTGTAATGCTACGTCATTTTTCCTTCGGAATATTTATACAGTTGTTTGCAAGAGTCATTTATTTTATTTCAGATTAGAGCTTTGATCGATCTTAAATAACTAAAGAATATAAATATTAAATGAAAATTTAAATATTATTGTGTGTACGATCTCAGCTATACTCTGCTTAATGACGTACGTGTGTATCTAGATTCTTCTAAAATTCAAGAGACAACCGCGAGTTCGTGTTGAAACTGAGGCACCGCTGCGGGCTGCGTTTGTCTAGAATTAATTTATTTTACGTAAATTATACGCAAGGTTTCGGATGCTATGCAAATATTTGCGAGCGCGTCGACTACGTATTCTGTTAACTATTCAATAAGACGTATTATTCAGTCGGGTGCGCCTTATCAGTCAATATCGCGCGCGGTAACGAGCAAGTAATTAAATATCAACAACAGACACATTCAACAAATTCGACTTGCCGGGAATGTTATATCAACTTGTTTAGGTACTGAATTAAAGGGCTCGATGAAATTCTAATTTCGCGAAATACTTGGCACCAGAACTTGTTTTGTATTATTTTTTTTGAGCCGGTGAGTGCACGCGTTTGTCGCCTTAAAAGGTTAAGAACAGTTATTACGACGCGAGCCATTCGGCCAATGAGTTTTGCCTCAAAATAACCTTATTTGCATACCGTGTTTTCTCGCTCGCGCGCATTCACAAACACACGCGCATAGCTATTGCGTCACTATAAATAGGCGCGTTAATAAAACAAAATGATATGTCAATAAACTGCACTTATTTTATTCTTTCGCTCATTATGTTTAAAAAAGCAAAATGCTTATCTTGCGCAACGTCGCTAAAAAATATAATATTAGAGTCCGCCGTTTATAAAAGCGCGTATTATAAAAGCAACTCCAAATGAATACTTTACACGCTAGCTTGGCTCGGCTACTTTATCTCAAAGATTTTTATGGACCACTAAAGCCGCACGCCCTCGCACTTCTCCTGGGAAGAGGTGAAAGATATTGAACGGGAAATTTTCGAATATCAAAGGGAGAGAGATGGAGAAAAAGGAGTGCAGTAAAAGTTTTGGTACGCAGCCAGTACGTATAGTCACGGGCGCGGTCGTGTCATTCGCGTGTGCAGCGACCGCACACGAACGCTAATTAATCGAGACACCGATGTGTACACGTTTAGACAACAAAAAAATAGAAAAAATAGAAAGACGATGTTTCATGTTTCGCGATAGAAAGCCAGAGAGATGGGGATGAAATAGAGAGAGATAGAGAGAGAGACCGGATCGGTTGGCGGTGCGAGATTTGCATTTAAATTGGCCGGGCCTGCGGTTTTTGTCCGATCGTCTGCTCTCGCCTCTTTTTTTCGCTCGCTCCCGTTTCGCTTTGAAAGCCGCAGAGAGACCAAAGGGCAGAATTCCCGCGTAACGAGCCGCGCGGAAGCTCGAGACTCCGGCGTGGGAGGGAGAGAGAGAAGGGCGCAGTGAACATTCCTCGAAATGCCACGGCAAAGGTGTGTCGCATTCCGATGAAAAAAAATATCTGCAGCGGACGCCTGACCTCGACGATGCGACGAGACGCGGAGAAGACAGCGGAGAGAGGAGCCGTGCCTCGGCCTCCCCCTGTGTCCCATTTTATGATGTAGCCCCGAATATTACCGCTCGACGAGCGCTCTCGAATGGCTGTGGACCTCGTTGAAAGTTGTTGCTCCGAAGACACGTGCTCGCAGATGATTGATGGCGCCGGGAGCCGATTTATATTATCGCCACCGTATTACCGTATCGAGCTCTGCGCGCAGCGGCTCGCGACGAATCCGCGCGCGTGACCGCAATGTCGAGGACCTGCGAGCGCCGCATGATCGAGGAGACGGCGAGACATCGGGGATCAAGTATTAAACATTTTCTTTCCTAGCACAGAAGTTTGGAAAGTGATTAACGACTTTTTTCGAGATCCGGAATCGTTAGTATGGGGGTAGCCGCTGTATATCCTCTTGAAAAATTGTATTTGCTTAAGCCGAGCCGGATAATTTACTGCGTGTAGCGCTTAAACTGTAAATCACCCCCTATTTCAATGAAAAATTACAGTGTTTTAAAATACGCTCGTGAGCTCTATACGTTCAAACTGCGCGTCGGGAGGTCAGTTCGTATAATGTCTTTTTTTTGTGCGCCGCGAAAAAAAAAATGGTGTCGCGCAGTGCTGAATAATTTGGCGAATCGCAAAAAGCGAGTAGAGTACTCGCTGATAATCTCCTACTCAAAGCCCAGCTTTACTTATAACATATAGTGGTAAATTTTCCATTTTAGCTTTCAATTTTCTCCCTGTGAAAAAGAGCTTATATTCGTGCATTTATGTGAACGAGATCCATGTGTAATTTTCGGATTTTTATACATCAGGAATATAAAATTTGAGTACCTTATAATGTTTTTCCGATAGCCGCATTTTATTTAAAATGTATAGTAAAACCTTTTTTGCACTGCGCGCGCCGAATTCTTTTCCGATATTTAAAAGAGTAACGTAATTTTTTTTTTTTTTTGTAAAAAAGAACAGCAACAATGCGTTTCTCGATGGGGGAAATTTTTGAATTGACTACGCGCCCACGTAAATCCCGACGCAGGTCGCACGCGCGCTCATCGACATTCAATATTCCACGACGTGCTCGCGAACGAGCGCGCGCATGTGAAATTTCAAAACGCGAAACTCGAGCTAAACATCGCGAAATTTCCAATTCCCGTGGCGCGTCGTGGCTAGAAACTTTTCCTTCGGGAGTGCCTTACAAGATTCGCCAAATTCGAAGCCCCTGAAATTAGTGTGCGTGCAGCTGGTCACGTAACGATCTAAGAGAGCTGCAATTAAAAGTGCGGAAAAAAGAGTTGGGTATCGCGAAGGGGGAAAATCCAGGGTTAAGGCTGCCTTTGTACGGTTTCGTTTTTGCTCGCTGTGTGTCTCGCCCCTCTCTCACGTGAGCGTCCGCAGACGAGGACGAGGAGGATGCGGCGCACACGTGCGACACGGTATAATAAGATCGATCATGCGGCCGAGCAGCGTGCACCCCGAGTATTTATCGATGTGTCGAAGGCTACAGCCGCGCGGGATCGGCCTGGGAAGACACACACGCTACCAGCTGCTAAGACGACAGACGCGTGCACTCGCTCTCCTCTATGGAAAGTACCGATGTCGAGCTTTCTTTCTTTCTTTTCCTTTTATTGAACTTTAAACAAAGGAATATTGAATTTTTTCGACGGGAGATGAATTCATGCGAATTGAGATTTACAAAGGGCTCTAGATTTTTATTTCCATTCGTAAAATCATGAATTATATTTCAAATTAAATTGAAAAGAGATTTTTTGCATATTGATTAAATTTTATAGAGAACATACCTTTTTTTTTGCTGTTTTATTTAGTTTCACAGTATTTTCTTGCATGACCTAGCTCTGTTTCTTTCCAAATTACATCTTGCACTTTAATGTTATCTTTTTTCAAAGCTAATTGCATCTATCTATAAACTAATTACTTTGCCAGGTGCACATTATTTTGTTTCTAAATGCAAAACATTTCAAAGTCTGCTCCTATCCGATTACATAAATGTTAAACACCTTTGGCATCGTTCGGTGTCTCTCTCAGGCAAAGTTCAATATCGATGAAAAGAGAAAAACAAGAAAGAAGCATCGTCGACAGCCATCAGAAAAGCAGTAGGCGAGCGACGCGCGGAATTCGCCGGCTGTACAACGACGGGCGCGACTGGGAGAAAACTTTGGCGGCGAAAGCCTTTAAAATTAGAACAAAAGCTCGGGAGACGCGCGCGGCTCCCTAATGATCTAACGGCGGGTCGATCGCTCGCGAGGTCGTCGCCGCGCAGCTGCGATGTGCACGCGTCTCAAGGCGCGCGCCGGCCTGTAGTAGTGTGTGTACATGTATGTATTACGACGCCAGAGCGGTGAGTATGCGTTTGTTTTCTTAATAAAGTCGAGCGCGTCGTCGGACCCCGGGCTGCTCGCGAGGTATGCGCCGGGTGAGCAAAGCTCGATGAGGGGTGCTTTTGTGCAGCCTCGGGCTTCTGTGTCTTAGTATATTGAGAAATGTGCACTCACGCTCCGAGATGACTTAATTGCGACTGCTTCGTGATATAAACTCATTTCTGCAAAAGCAGTGTGCACGAGTATCGAGCGAAGATTGCAATTTTTCCATCTCATTATTTACTTTGAAAAATTTTGGAGAAGAAGAGTCTTATCCTGGAAATAAATAAAAAAGTTTTCTTCTCAAAAATTACGATTAATGTAAATATGCATTTAGCAAATCGATGATTTAATGTTTGCACGCTTTCTTGGGGTTTTGAAGAAACTGTTTGATGAGCAATTATATAGGTATTGACTTGGCAGAAAATTGATAAGTAGAAGAACAATTACCTTTATGTTAACCAAGCATTCAGTCGAAGGAATCGAATGAAACAAATGTCTTGATCCACGCAGACTGTGATGACTTAATCAGGTCCTATCATATAATCCTCTTTTCATGTTTATCCAATGTACTCCGTTAATATCGCGAGCTTTTAATTACATTTTTCCGAATTACGTAAATCGCAGGAGAGTTATGAAAGTTGTTGTAACTTTTGCGTTGCAATATTTGTCGCATTTCGCATGCGAAATACCGGGAATTTTGAAATTTTAATATAAAGTAGAATATCGCCACGTGAGAGATCCCACGTCCCTATTAGATTCAATGAGATTGAGTCCTGGAATTTTATGTTTGCAGCGTGTTTTCTGGAAAATATAAAAAAATGCCTAATGACATATCTGCCAACTTTCCAGCGCTTATTATCCCGATTTTTTCGCGACCGGACTCGGCTCGCATGCTTTTTTTAACTAACAGACTTTCATTTACAATTACAATTTTGTCGGCTAAAGTCAGCGGCGAGTAAAAAGCGACGATAATCCCTCAAATAAATGCTGATATTTATGCATTTCGCTAATTAGAGTTTCAAACTCGGTATACTACGGCAGTTTGCTCGCATGACTTTTCTCGACGCTTCTTCTCCGGCAGGTGATGCGAAAAAAAAATGAGGTGACGTGCGTTCGTTCGCACGCGCATAAATATGTCATCAACTTTTGTATGTCATATTGGTGCCCGGCGCTTTGAATGTTAGGCGTATGCTTTTCGAGAAAACAGAAGCCAGCCGTTGAATAACAACTTAAGAGCTTTTATTTTTGGGCCTTCGTTATACAACTCTAAGTGAGTGCGTGTGTAAGCGATGAAACGCGGTAATGGGATATATATATTTTTGAAGCCAGTAATACGAAAAGCGTAACACATTTTTTTTTTAATAAAGTGAAAAATAATGTTTAAATGCTTTACATTTTGCTATTTCATGATTCAGCAGCCAGTCAACGCTTTTAAAAATTTAACGAACGATCACGTTAGTTTTTTATCAATAAAAAACTGCGTATAAAATATGAGTTTATTCATCATTAATTGACGTACGCAATGATTCAAGGCAAAAGACTATTTAAAAATTCTCCAACATCAATCAACGTAATTACATGTGCACTTTACTAGCTAATTAATATCCCGAAAACTCATACCTCAGCGCCTCTCTGCGCAACGTCGCGACGATGCAGCGCGAAAAAGTCGAATATCAAGATCTTCTGTCTCTCGCGTGCGCGCATACCATTTGCATTCTCGTTTCAGTGTACGGACGTTTCATAAGTTGCGAGTGCGCACGAGAAAAAGTGGTGGATAAAAAGTTCGCTGGTCGCGGGAAATTCATTAATTAAAACAAAATGCGTCGGGAGCGAGAGAGGAACACTCGTAACTCCAAATAACGTACGCAGACGAGAGAAAGAAAGGGAGACGCCGCGAAAAGGAAGGAAAAAAAATTAATCTCGTGTTTCTCGTGTGCGAGATGCTAGACTGTGCGCGCGTGTAAGTACGTGTGTGGCGCTCGGGCGTTAAAGGAATTTCTCTCTCGAGCCGGCGTGTTGCCCGCTATAGCTGGCTCTCCTGATACTCTTTTGGCGCGCTTGATAAGCAAGATCGAGGTAGCGCGAACACGGCCACTTGCCTTATTTAGCCGAGAGCCGCCGCTTTTTATGTAACTACGTCCAATCGAAGCGCGCGAAAATCGGTCTCGAGATTAACGACAAGGCGTCAACTTCCTTTTTATCGCGGATACCAAGTTCATTCGCCCGGAATTTTAGGTGCTTCGTGTGCTTGAGTTATGGCTCGATTAACAGAATTAGCGCTGGAATCATTTATGACGCTGAATAATTTCTTGATTTGGCGTTAATTTCATTAAATTACACACGCTTTAAAATCGAGTCTTTTGCATTGTTAGTGAAAGATTCCTCGAAGCATGTGCAAAATAAAAGTTATTTTATATCAGTACTATTCAAGACTAATATGTAATTTTTGCTAAACTAAAAGTAAAACTATTAATTAATTGTTTATAAACAATAAAAAAACTTGTTCTAAGATAGCATGAAAATTAAATTGATAATCTTTAAGAATAAGAGCGATGATGGTAGCTGAGAGCTCGTAAATGTATGCTTTAGTATCTTGTTATGTTAAATTTAATTGCAAACGTTTAGAAGTAAAAACACGTTTAATTTTTTTCTCCAACTGTAATAATATCAATTACACTTAATGTTCCACTACAACGCTTCTTGCTAGACTGCTGAAACATATCGTGGTACACTAAGAGATTTCTAGACTTAAGTATGATTGTAATTTTTTTTATAAAATTCTTTTAGTAAATTGAAGGACGTACTATATTCATTGCTATACTTTTTTTTATTAAATAATCGATATCTGCAAAAGTTATTGAAAGTTGAATTTCTATTGTAACGTCATTGAAATATTAAATTTTACACTTCGACGTCATTAAGTTATGCTACTGAAACGAATGGTATTCAATACGTTTTTAAGATATTGGAAAAATTCAACCTCGTAGTCAAGTTGAATTGCAGTTTCTCATGCGGTAGAAAATAATTGTGTGATCATGCAAATTGACATAATTTGAATGTGAATAATTTTGGATTTAACATTATTAGAACTTGACAGTGCAAATATATATATTGTAAACCTGTCAGAAATTTAGTAATTACAGAAAATTAAGGGAATACTTGGCTGAGCCTTTAATTTATTATGATTTATTTATTAATTAGCTGTTTAATGTATGCGTGGGTAGAAATCTACTTGTTGCCAATATTTAGGAATCACGTGTTGATGAATCATATTAGCTGAAAATAAATTTGATTTACGCATAAACGCACTCACAAAATATTCGTATATATAAAAAAGCTATTCGTATATATTCCAAGCAGTTACAGCGCGCTTTAAAACTTGCTACTAAAAGTAAAATGCAATCACAGTTTAAATATGAAAATTTATTCCCTGTACTCTTTCGGGATAATCACACTATTTAATTATCTTCTATACATTAAGCATATTGGAATCTTATTACGTCAAGCCTGATTCCTTTGTTAAGAATTTGTGATGCAAAGCAATAGATGATTACATATAAAGTAAAGCGTAAATAAAAGAAATATTTGCGTTGTACTTATAACAATGTAGAGCGTAATAATATAAAAATTTAACTGAATAAACCTATGAAAAATTTGCAAATAAATTATATTGCAAGAATAAATGTACTCAAGGAAAGAGCATGTAACAGCACTCTGTTTTTACTAGCCAAAAGAAAAAGCTTTTATTAATTTGCAAAGCCGCTCGTGTCTCTCAAGCCCCGCGCGCCCACGCCGTGTCCATGTTATACGTCGCTCGGAAAGCCGTCGGCCAGCCCTTCAAACGTGTTCCTTTGAAGCTCTTCGCTGGCTTTTTTCAAACCCAACTCATCCCCTTTCCGCCATGTCTTTCCCCTCTTTCGTCTAGGAAAATATACACACAGCGAAAAAATATTTGTCTCCGATCGTCTCGAAAGTTTTCTCTGTCGCGGGCCAACGCGCGCGATCTTGAAAAGACGTTTAATTATTTAAAAACGCGCGTTACTACGGAATGTGTGTATAGGCTGACCGCTAAGCGCGCGTATGTCTTTTGCATATTCATGAGCGGGAAAATCGCTTTATGAAAGCAGCGCGATCTTGATTCGACGCAATATTTACTTCCAGATCGATATTAACGCTGGAAAAGACTCCGGATACTTTTATCCAAGAATTGTGGTTTGTCATGGCTTCTTGTTGCGCTATGTTTTTCCATGGTTGAGTTTCATGCTTTGACATATAATATAGAAAACGTGAGAGGGAAAATGTTTATGGCAACTGTAACATAATAAAGGGCTGTAGAGAAGCATATTTTGACATTTGTACTTTTTCGAACTCTAGAATATTATAAGCTATAAAATATAAAAATTGAGGAGAGAAAAAGTTACCTTAGGTTCAAAACAATGTCGATCGATACTTGATTAATGTTTTCTTTCATCATTTTATTTTCTCAACTTTCTTGCACCAAAACATCAAAGTCACGTAAAAATTATTACAGAGTCAGAAATATACTATATAATAAATTCAATGCTTTTGAAACACATCAAACTATAAAAAGCTCAAAAGTTATTTAATTCATAACTTCACAACCATCAAACATAAAATTAACAAAATATCACAAAAAACATTAAAATCTTAGAATACCAAAAGATAAGTGGACGAAAGTGTCTGCGACTATTACACATCACCGGCAACAATGGCATCAGCTGCACACCTAAATATATACGATATAAGAAAGGCACTCACACGCGCGTCAAGACGTGGAATTCGCAGAGTTGTCAAAGTAACTATAAATTTCAAGTTAAAATAACCAAGCCCAACCCCGGTGGTCTTGCGAAAGTTTCACTCGCGCGGACGCTGCATTATTAATAACCCGGACAGTCGTAATCCGCGTATACAGACTCGCAGAAACGGTCCGAAAATGCGGCGTGTCTCCCTTTCTCGAATTTCCAATTTCTCAGCTCGTTGATCCGGAGCCGCGGAAGGGAAACAGTATCTCCTCTCCTCGAGCAGTTGTTAACAGAAAGCGAACGAGCGGGGAGACAAAAAAACAGTATAGTCGCGGCCATCGATTACCCGTCGTCGGACGGCCGCAAACTCTCTCACCTGGATTATATATATATAGCGAGAGACGCGATCGCTTATCTCCGCCTCGGAGCACGGCCGGCTCAATCAATTAACATCGCGCGCCGAGATTGACACCGGGCGTGAATTATCGCGGGGAAGGGGATGAGGAGGGTCGCGTGATTTTTTCTCTCTCGCCCCTGGCGTCCCGTTTCTCCTGCGCTTCTATTAATAGGCACGCGAGCGAGACGCTGTGTGGGAGGGTGACGATACGCCTACATTAGGCATGAAAAATCGTTATACCCGCGTTTCAAGACGATTGTCACCGTAGTGCGCCCCTGTTTGTTCTATGATGCGGGGATAGTGTCGTTGACGCGCCTGCGAGTGTTGGAAGACACGCATATATCGAGCTGATTAATGGACTCAAGACGTTTCCTAAGTGTATCATTTGTATCTATATACGGTTTCAAAAAACCATTACAAAAATGTTATTAAACAATGAAAAGTTGAACAATTTATAGCGGTATTTTTCCTTGTGATAAGGCAGATTAGCGTTAATCACTTTTTCAACATTGAATTCGAACGTGTGTTTGATTAAGTAAAATTCTTCGGGAAACATAGCGCGCGCGTACATGCAAACCGAGTCGTGAAAAATTCTGGCGAGCATTATTTAATTCAAATTAATAAATTTAAATATATTTGTTTGCTGAAACCGTTAACACGGTACATGCACATAATAAAAGAGCCTATGGAAATCTTGAACAGCAAATAGAACAACGTCATATCTTCTATAAACTCTTAACAGCGTACAATTAAAGTTCAACGGTTACTAAATGTTCTTATCGTGCCAAAAAATATATCTCTACGTATGTGATAATACGCCCAATTAGGTATCTTAGCAAGTACTTGCGCGTTTTAGTGTCAATTGCATAAAACCAGATTTGATAATTCAAGGTTTATCGGCCGATTTTGATGGCACTCGCAGTGTCTTGTCTATTTGATTAATGAAACTGTGTAAACTTGAATTAAAAGACAAGTATCCGTACTCTATTATTATATCGCGGAAAAGCCGATTGGCTCACGGTACTCTCCGGCATCATTGATTCATTAAATGCCGCTCAGAATTTCATCATGCAAATGCACCATTGTTAAAAATTTTTTTTCACAAGGTCACCGTGACGGATTATCAACGTTTTACGATGGCTATTTGCATAATGCGTCGTCGTGCGTAAAAAATATTTCGCGATATTAAATTCCTCGGATGGATAAAATTTTTCCGATCCGAATCATTACGCAAACCATCAGCGTTCCATAATAACTTAACAATTACAATTATGCTGGTAATGCGAAATTAATATTATGTGTATATAGATGAATTATTTTAAAGTATAAATTGAATTGAAATGTTGTCCGACTTTCTTACTACACCAATCGTATTCAGTCCGTATATAGGAAGAATTTAAGTATCTCGACCGATCGTGATTGATGACGTCTCCATTGTATGCGAACGATGAATCATACCATGTAGTTAAAATTTATAAGTGAAAAATTTACTTCATTATTCGCAGTCACTTTGTAAATTTAACAAGCTGCAAAGCAATTTATAGTTTAGATAATCTTTATAAACTTATATACAATGTATATTTGCGTACCTACCATCCTCCGTTTTACGACAGCATAATCATCGGAAAGAGCCTTGACTAAGCCGGCTGATAAAATTTCAAACAGGCCGCCCCGCGAACTCTCAGTTGTTTTCTCAAACATACCTCAGCGAAGAAGAAAAACAATGCGCAATCGGAAATTCAAAAATAAAAAACGTAGGAATGCTCACAGCGATAATTGCGTGTGTCTCGTGAAACGTAATGACGTTGACAACAGCAACGGGAACGACACGTAGACGCAGTGCACACTTTTCGAAATTATCGTCTTCTTGTCTGCGCCAAGTCGAGACACATGCTCACGCGATTGTTGGGACGTCGTCACGCGCAACTGCGCAAATAATACCCAGCTGACGATCGAGTGCACGCGCGCATTTTTCGCGAAAAGCCGTGGGACATTTGCAAATGTCGTCCGCGCGGGAAAGCAGGAAAATGCGGCGACAAAGTATCAGGGATCAGGGAAAAATTGCGGCTATCGAAGTTCGAAATAAATAAAGCAATACAGTTGTTTGTATACACATATTTCATGCTATATCAAGAGTATGCTTCTGTACTTTTAGTAAATTGAAAAGAAGGCAATAACGCCCAAAATTACATAACTTTATTTTCATTCATTCTTGTAATTTGAGAAAAAATATTTTACCTTAAAAAAGTGCGTATAATAAAAAAAGAAATGACTCTTCCACTACCAAATTATTCTGGATTCTCGCGAAATCCCTCGCAAAGTAAACTCGAATTCTATTCTAAAACCACGTTCGCAACCCCAAACCGACATCTGCGAAAGGGATCGCGAATTCAACGTCACACGCACGCGTGCGGAAATCCGCATAGGCCACCGTTCTAAAAAAAATCCCCTTCGCTCCCGCCTATATATTTCGTTCCTGTCATTCTCTGGAAGCTTATAGCGCGCGATGTGTTTTCATTTTGCGGCGCGAAATTTTTCATCTCCCTCTCTCTCACGGGCGCAATCCTGCTGAGATTACGCGGGGATAAAAGCGCGCACGATGAAGAAAATAACTTTCTTCTTTCGGGAACCGATATTTTATTAGCGGGCACTAATTTCTGATACGCCGTTGCTTTACTGGGAACAAGTTCTCAGCTGTTTAGCCGCGCGGTAAACACGCCGTGGCACAATGACATTTGCGCTGTCGTAGTAAGCCTGCAATTTTACAAGATAATCTCTTGATCCGCCATGTAATTATGATGCTTGCTATTCTGCATCTATTCAACTTATTCTTTATTTATCGTTTGGGATTATCTTGTTAGTACTTCATTTTCTAGAAAAATAAAAATATCGTCTTATTAATGTCTGTAATTTTTTTAATTAAAAAATCACAGCATTTTTTTGTTAATTATTTCAATACTTGAAATTTTAAAGCAGATTTTTCTTCTTGTCGATTCATATTTCGATATTGTTCATATATTAATAACTCTTGCATTGATTTGACTGGATCGACTAATCTTTTATAGAATCAGTTATCAAAGGAATATTGAGCACGTGCACGATAAAGAGGAGTCTCTTTGAACCGTGAGTGCGCGAATGTAATTGGTACAAATCTCCCGCTTTTTTTCATCAGAAATCCGCGCTCTCTCTGCTTTTTCTCTCGGCGGAAATTTTAGAGTTTGAATGGACACCGGCAACGTGGATCCGACCTTTTAAAATCCTCGCGGCAGCTTCCCTTTTCATTCGACAATTTTTTTTGCAGCAATTCGAGGTAAAAAAAAGTGAGAAAAAGAGAAATTGGAATAAGAGGCAACTGCTCTTGAAACCTAATGTCTTCTTTTGACGTTTATGAGAGTCTTCGTCGTTTGGCTTTTCCCTCTCACGAACGCCAACTGATCTAGTTTTCCGAAAATAAAATAAGATGGAAATGTAATGCTGTTCTCGGTATTTTGCTTTTTGTTGAGTCTGCGTTTCACAACGCTCTTTTCTAGCGTATTATTTTCACTGTAGAAATTTATTATAATATGCGAATAGTTTTTTGCTTTTTTAATTTAGAAAATGTCAGTGTAAGAAAACCTGACTTGTTCCATACCGCGTATATTGTTTCAAAACGAGGTCACGAAACAAAATTACAAACGGTATAGTTTCTTTCTCTTTTCCTCTTTCATTTAAATTTTCAAACGCTCTTACGAATCGATAATAATTCTGGACGGCCACACGTCTTATTTGTTCACGTCAGAGTGAGAGCCGTCCCCCGTCCGTCGTAATTAGCGCTCGTAGCCGCCTAGTTCGCGGTTTTGCT
This sequence comes from Torymus auratus, assembly GCA_900474315.1. NCBI lineage: Eukaryota > Metazoa > Arthropoda > Insecta > Hymenoptera > Torymidae > Torymus > Torymus auratus. The sequence continues at coordinate 50,391 of UXGD01000404.1, forward strand.
TTTCGACAGAAATAAACAAGTGCATTAACACGCCTGACAGGCGGGTAGAAAAAACAACAATTCCCCGTACTCGTAAAAACAAAGAATGTGCAGAGAGAGGAAAAAAGCGAGAACAAGGGAGAATCATAAGCAAATAATTCGCACCGAAATAAATTATACGTGCAAAAATATAATTACATAAATTCAAATGTATTTTAAATACTGAAACAGACTTTTCATTAACAAGGCTAAAAAATTATAAGTTTTTATTTTGATTGACATGTGAAATATTAAATATATATATAAAATTATTGAAAACAAGATAAACCAAAAGTAAATCTTTTTTAAAAAGTAGTATATCATACTATAAAATAATCATGTTCACGTATAATTTGCCTTTCAAAAGATTTTTGTTTAAATCTGATATATATTGTTCTAAAGTAATACAAAATTAAAAATTTTATTCTAATAACATAAAAGTTTCTTTTGTAACAAAGAAATTTTTTCTTAACTTACATACCTTTTAGATTAAAAGAACTTTTCTGCGAATAAATGAAAATTTAATTTAAATTTCTCTCTTACTTATCTTAATAATTTCCCACTAAAAATTTAATAAATATTTCATCATTCCTAGGCAATAAATTTTTAGTGAAAAAAATATTCTTTAATTAAACTACTGAATTGTTATTAGTAATTTTTTACGGCACTTTTATTAAAACTTTGTATAATAAAATAAATGATTTTAAAGAATTTTAAAAGCACGTTGGATTTTATTACTTTCTCTGAGTGTAAAAAAATACATTTTAATAATAAAGTTATTGTTAGGACTGTCTAAAGAACTTTATTTCGCATTCGTGTTTAAAATGATTATCAAACGATGTAATAATAATGAAAATATTAAGTTTACAGTAAAAGCCAAATAATCATTACCTATTTACTGGAGCGATCATTTTAATGCCAATAACTCTACATAAGTTACTGCTAAAATACTTAAAAATACCATCGTCGTTTGAACCGATCACAAACTTCCAAGAACCGACGCAAACAACTTTTTACCAGCTTCCCGAGCGAATATGAATTACAAATTGCTTTCTATCTTATGAACCCCTATATTTTCCCGCGGCACAAAGAACTTAATTAAGCCCGTGACTATGCGCGCAAAAGTTGTAAAGGCAAGATAAAGAACGATCGGGGAAATTTCAGCTCTTTGCTGCGCTTGCCGCACTGAGTCGAATTTCGTACAAATCGCCTGTCAATGCGATCGCCTACGTCATTGCTTCCTTGCTTGCATGCGTGCAAGCGTCACGCAATTTCCTGCACCTCGTGATATACTAATAATCGTCGCGTCAAAGTTTCTCTCTCTCTCTCTCCCTCTCTCTTTCGCGCGCGCGCAGAGCTAATTAAACGAAACGAAGAGGAGCAAACACAATCGTCGAGTGAGGAAGTTTAATTCCGCTGATACAGCTATATCTTGCTCTCGTCATACGGCCATTCGCGCTCGCGTGCGTTACAGTTCAAAAGTTCGCCGCGTACCTTTTTACAGCCCCGGACGGCGCGTCGAAGGATGCGCAAAAGCTCGATTCTCCCCACCCTTATCGTCCAGTTCATCCTCAGACACGCGGACGAACCACCTCCCATGTGTAAAGTTCAGCTTAACTCATCCCTTGGCTAACTGTCGCGTAGGTCTTGATTTAGGAAGTGCGTGTGATGTGGGGGTTAAGTCGCTTTACGAGGTGGGAAAATTGTGCGAGCCTCGCGGCCCGAAAATAAAGCGCCCGAGTAATTCGCGGGATGAGGGTCGGATTTGCGGGAGAGAGATGGCACGCGCGGTGGAAGTTTCGCCAGCTATGGACTGCGGACCAGATGAGTTGTTGACTTTTGTTTACTACCAAAAGTTGCTCTCATAATTCTAGGCCTATCTCAAAGTACAGGATAAATATTAAAAGTTGAAGGTTGGCTCAAGTTCGAATGTGTTTATTGAAAGGTTTTATCCGTATGTTTGAGTTCGCTGAAAATACAATATATAATATTGTATTTTATCGATTGCCCTTTTTTATCTCGAGCACATGAAATTTGATTCGGTTTAGAACAGCTCGGTTACTATGTTTTTATAAATATAACTTTAGATATAGAATTTTATTGAAAAAACGGGAACGAAAATTCATTTGCCAACTCATTCATTCTAACATAAAGCCAATTCAGTTATCTCGACTTTCATTTGTAATTATGCCTCGAGTTTAGTATAGGCACTTTTCACACGATTGTAGCGTTCAAATGGCGAACGCCGAAAGTTTCCGGAAAAAGGGTAAACAGATGGCCCTCGTATTCTCGCGCGCGAGTATAAAACTAAGTTTTACGTAGCCATGCATCGCGCATATAACAAAGTAACAAAACTTTGCCTGCAATCCACCTGCGCTTTCTTTGCCTCGTAGAAATCCTCTGTGCCCCTTTGCCGAGAGGCATCGAGAGGAGCAAACGGAGTGAAAGGAGGTCGAGGGACGCTCGACGCGCAGTGAGATGAAACTATCGCGCGCATTATTCGCGAGCTATGAGGGCAATCGACGCGTGTTTTAACGCTTTGGAAGAAAAACGAATGATGACGGTTATTCGATATTGGCAGGCGAATTCGTTTGCGGATATGAGAAACGGCCGGGCCAAAGGCGGTTAAGGGATATTTATGGGTGGGCGCGGAAAATAGCGCGCGGTAGAGATAAAAACCGATATCGCGAAGGGACACTTTCTCTGTGCTCGCTTTTAATTCTCGCTTTTTATTGTCGCCCTGTACACGTGGACGCCTTGATACGCTAAATTAAATGGAAATTAGAGATTTTCATTTGTCTTTCACCCTTGTTGTGAGCCGAAAAGTGAAATATCCAATGCTGCGTCTTTGTGACTTTTTGTTTGTATTTGAAAAAGAGGATTCCGGTCTGTTTATTTTTCTACCATTCAATACTCCACGCGAGGAGTGGATTTTAATTGGAAAAGTTTTTCTCGTTTGCCATCAATAACTCTTTCGAACGATTTCGTATAAAAAGTCATTTAAACTGAATTTTATTTCAAAACAACGAGTACTGACTGTCTCTATAAATTTTTTATGTTTTTACGTGAGCGTAGTACTAAAATAGAATGCCGTAATTTAAAGTCAGTCGATAATACAGCATTTTTTGCAAGCAATCCGCCTGAAGCTGAGAATCCATCTAACATAATTCGTCTGAAAAGCATCCTGCAGCCGAAAAAAGCTTCGCCAGTAAGTCCCGTAATCCGCCCTATAAACCCACCCCTTGACAAGCCGAGCCCTACCCCTGACACATCACAGACACACACACACTCGATGGCAATAAAATAAACTAGGCTGACGTCAGGCAAACGTCAGGAATCGAGTCTTGGCGAGTGAACGCTCCTGACCTGCCGGAGAGCGAGCGGAAAAAAGGCTACTGCGTATTAATTAAAATGGCTATGCGCGCGCAACCGAGCTTTCAAAAGCACGTATCTCTTGCCCTCACTCGCTTGCCCCTGTAATCAATCTGCAAACGAGAGTCGGGGGGATGAAAAAAACATAGGTGGGAGCACGCGTGCCGCTGGCACGTACGCGACCGTGTGAGGGCAAATGCGACTGACTCTTCTTGCCCTGATTTCAGTGTCCCTGCGCCTCGGAGCGGCGGCCGCTCGGCGTGTTTAAATGATAAATCGCGCGTTACTCGCCCTCGGGATTAACGGCGCCGAGATGCTGCAATCTTTTGAATAGTTCAGCGTGAACCACCGGGGGGCTAAAGGTGCGGGGATATGGCGAAGAAAAGCGCGAGAATGGGATATGGGAGAATAAAAAAATGGAGAGCCCGTCGAGATGGATTTCATGTAGATGCTGAATTATGCAAGAACAAAGGGGTAGATGAGGAGGGCGTTATCCTCGTAATTGTATATCTTCGCTTTGTCTCTGAAAAATAAATGGCCAACGTTAATGATGAATACTGTATTTGGGATTAATGGGAAACTTTTACTGATAACATCTAAATTTCGTTTGTTACACATGTTTTCTTGCCGATCTATCTTATTTTCTTTTTTTGTTGGGTGTATTGGATTCTTATATTACGATTCACTAGCAATTCAAAGTTTCTTACTTTAATTTACATTTCATTTATCGCTCGGATAGATTTTTCTCTTATTATACGTTCAGATCTGTTCAATTGTAAAGAAAATATATACCTTGCTTTAACGAGTCGTATCGATTAAAAAGTCATCTTTCCAGTAGCGTTACCAAACCCGAGATAAAAATTATGATTTTTGAGTTTTGAAAATATTTATTCGCCATAAAGAACTTGTTTGTATCACTAAATATGCAGTGTAGTTACTAACGTGTACAATGCTGTGATCCCAAGACAAATATATTTTCCCTCAGTCGAGCAGTCCGTTCTTGCCAACAAAGAAAAGCACAAATCATTGAAATCTTCTTCCTTTCACGACTACCTTCGTAAATCGCCAGTCAATCGACTCCCGAACACCCGGCAAACACGAAGCCCGCATACTCGATTCGTCGATTCCAGGGCGGATATTATCTGCCATAAAAATACACTGGCTGCTGTGTCGAGCAGCCGTCGTCTTTCCTCCCGCAGGGAGACGTACACTCGCGCCCCACTGTAAAAATTACAATATTCGCCTCGGGCTGGCGAGCTGCTCTCGGGAAGCCGGAAAGTACGAGAGCATCAGCGCTTGTCGGAAAGAGGGAAAGACGCTCATGATCGGTCAATAGAAAAGCGAGGAAGAGGAGAAAGAACGGGAGCGCGCTCAGTCGAGGGTGAAAATTGAGCGCTCGAGGGTCTTGGCTATGACCGAGGAGGGAAAAGTGGGGTAGGCTGGTGAGGGAGAAAGTCGACACGCACGCGCGCGGGTATGGGGTTCGTTTATTTGGAAGCTTGAGTAAACAAATCGGGGCTTATTGAAGGCTGGCCCTCGGCGAACGCCCGATCAGTTTCGACTTATCGAATATCCGACTTATTGTGTCGGTAGAGAAGGAAGAGGAAAAACATCTCGCGATGCAAGTGCGCTCCTATCCGCTGCCCTCTGGCGCCTTATCGCTGCCAGGGCCGAGTCTTATCGCACGCGAATCCTCTCTCTATCAACTATAGGCTCGCGCGCGTTTCTTTATTAACGCCGCTGATGATAGAGCGCCTGCTGGTAAACATGAACCTCGCTTCAGCGCGCTCGTCGCGTATCGATCTCAGATAAATTGTGATTGCTATACTCTTTGAAATATTGTTTTTATTATTTATTTAGTTCAAGCTTACCTATATAATTTACCTGATTTTTTCATATTTTCTTTAAAGTTTCTTTCTCGTACAATTTAGTATATAGTATATAGCTAAAACGCTAGTTTCTCTCTGATATATTGTTGAATTTAATAACAACAAGTTTTTTCATTTTCGAATGTTTTCAAGCACCAAAGAAGATATAATATCACCGGAATTTAATCATTTTTTAACTATATAAATGTTGTCCTTATTTAGACAAGTCAAACAATGTCATCACCCTACTACTTAATTAGGCAAAGGATGAAAATTAATAAACTTGATTGAGAGCATCACGCACGTCGTAATTGCCGCTTTCCATCGTAACTCGAGGGCATTGTCTATCGGTTTCCGAGCGACTGCTGTTTCTCGCTCCTCATTGTGCGCCTCTTGGCGCCTGGCTCTAGCGCTTTGACTCTTATGCACGCGGGTGCAGTGCGCCGCAGACCATCGAGCTAATTATTCGCGCGCGACGCCCGCAATTGTGTGACACTCGTGACGCGCGTATGTACGCGCACGAGCGATTCCTCGAGCGCAGACAGAGCCTTTTCACATACCTACAGAGGCCTTTGGCAGGCTCGCGTGACGCGTCAAGTAGGCGGCTTTCTTCCTCTCTCTCTCTGGATATTGTACGAAAACCAATTGACGTCGGACAAGGACGGCTCGGCACTTTTTTCGCGCTCGCTTTCGTGATTAAACGACGCGCGTGCGGAGGCTTTTTGCCTGTAAGAGTAAGAGAGCAGATGCCTTTGCTTTGATATTGATTCAAGGAGATGGAGCGAAATAATTTTTTTTTCTCTGGATTTGAGTTTTTTATGAGATAATGTTTTATAATAACAGCGACTCATAATTAGAAAGTCAAAGCATATCAGCATCGGCTTTATATAAATAATGAATAAAGACTTTGATAAAGTAAACGCGGTTTCTAAGAAAATGTTTTATTCATAATCCATGATTATGTTATCTTCGAAATCATAACAATTTAAACTATAGTTTCGTTCGGTAAAAATACATTATTATGCTGAAATTTTTCTAATGAGCTTTTCTATAAAAAGTTTTAATTTAAACTACCTCAATATTATTTCTCCTTATGTTGCTTTGAATATAAATTGCAGTTTTTTCCGCAGCCAAAGTAGTTTACGATGTTTCATTGTAATTTCTGAAAAGGCGTGGTTTTATTTTTGAATTTATGAAACATCATTATGTATTCAATTATAAGTTTAAGTGCTTTATGCGTATCATAAAAGTCATTGTAAGTCGAAAACGAGTTCTATGACGACTCTTTGTCCCCTGCGAATATTTACGATAGTATGCAAAACTTAGAGTGCAAATAAAAATTGTTTTGATCCATCTAACTAGTTTATTCTTATTTGTAGTCAACTACATTATTCTCGTCATATTTTCAGTTAATAGTAGGAGTTGCGCAAATGTTTCATTAAATTTATTTAAAATGTATCCTGCCACTTTTTAAGGTTTCGTTATTTTTATTGCGTCACACGTTTCGACGAACACAATTATTGTCTCCTTTTTTCGCATCACAAATATTGTATAAATTCAGTATAAATGCAAACGTTTAAATAAATATATCTCTTGGTAAAATTTTCCTAATTGAATTTCACTCTTATAAATCTCTTTGTTTATCCCGACACCGGATTATAACGCAATTTACATTGGAGGGGAAGGGTGTACCTGTCAAGACCCTCAAAATTTGCGAGAGATGCGAAACAAAGCTTCTCGGCTCCGTGCGTCACGTATACCCCACAAGAGCGTTGCGCAATCGATTATTCCGATGACGAGGAAAAGTGCGCGTGTGAAAGGAGTAATCGCGCTTGTCGTTGACGTAACCATTTATTCATCTTGAAATTGAATTCACGCCACCACCCCTTTCTCCAAAACTCGCGCACGAGAGCAAATAATCGATTAAACCTGCCGTGAGGTATATACATTCTGTAATTTGCCTGGCTTTGATAAACTTTGTCAGCAATGAACACGTATACATCTTAATTTTCTTCTTTATAAAATCTTCACAATGGATTGTACACATAATAAATACAAATGAAAAAATTGAATTAACCTAAGGCAACTTTATTACATCATTATTCTAAATTATGTGGGGTTTATATCTTTTCTTTAATTACCAAACTCAGTTTGCTAAACAGACAAGAATTTATCGTGTCCGAATGAATCGACGAGTTTCATACAGCTCATGATTTTTCTCGTTTTCTCGTCTGATAAAATGAAACAGGGGAAGTCATCGTGAACAATGGTAGGAAAAACTCATCCCCATAGAAAAGCAAAGCTCATCGTTACAGCCATCACGAACAAAAATTTTTTTTTTCTTAACCACGTCAAAGACCACCTAGCGATAAAAGTGCCGCAAGAACTTGTGGCATACAACGCTCATCAAACAGTTTCTGAAATTAAAGGGGGGTACAAGCAATGCGTTGCAGTGCACATTTCGAAGTCGATATCGCGAGCACGTGTCACACCAGCAGCCACTCGAGAGCCGTCTCCATCACACACGGCGAGCGTCACGCCTCATTAACTTTCCAGCAGCAGCAGCAGCAGCAGCAGCGGCGGCCGCTGAAGAGGATGTTGGCCGCGACTCGCACGAGAGCGGCGGCGTCGGGCAGCGGCGCGGCGCCGGGCCGGTGAAGGCGCGGCGGCACGGACCCGCTCCCGCAGGCGGCCAGCCTGGCCGGCGGCCGCGGCATGGAGGACGAGGAGCCCGAGGAGAGCAACGGCCGCGGCTCCGCCTCCGGCACGGACGGCAGCGCCGGCAAGCGCGTGCCGCTCAGCAAGCTCTCCCAGGGCCGGCCGGGCTCGGGCTCCGACAAGATCACCTCCTCCTCCGAGAACGAGGTCGAGGAGATCCCCAAGGACGAGGAGGCGCACAGCCACACCTCCAGCGTGCTGCTGCACGTGAGCCCCGCGTTCGGCCGGTCGCGCACCTTCGACGGCTGCGTGCGCGAGCCCGGCGAGCACCTGGCCGGCCTGCAGCAGGCGCTCCTGCAGCAGCAGCAGCAGCACCTGCAGCACCTGCAGCTCAGCGGCCGGCCGGCGCTCTTCGCCATGACGACGCGCAGCCCGCAGTCCAGCTCGAGCCAGGAGGACTACGAGCCCGAGGTGAAGCCGCTGCAGGCGCGGCTGGGCCTGCTGACGGCGGCCTGCTCGAGCCAGGCGGCGGCGCGCTCGCTGGACTCGCTGCGCGCCAGCAGCTCCGAGGTGGGCTTCGAGGACTCGCGCTCGCTCGAGGCGCTCTACTCGGAGTCGCACGTGGCGGCGGGCTCGGCGCGCGGGCACCACTACCGCAGCTTCCTCACGGCCTCGCGGCAGGACGTGCGCTGCATCAAGTCGCTCGAGTCCAAGAGCAGCGAGAGCCTGCTGCGCGAGGAGAGCCTGGAGGCCAAGACGCGGCGCACGCTCTTCGCCTCCACGGACCGCAGCAAGCTGCAGCACCTCAGCCTGCCGCCGCCCAACAACGTCTTCTCGCTGACGAGCCCGGGCGGCAGCGACCGCAAGATCACCATCCTGAGCCCGCACTCGCCGACGGCCGCCTCCGACTTCCAGCAGGCGTTCGCGCTGCAGCAGAGCTCGGGCCAGACGCTCAAGGCGCGCCGGAAGAAGGCCGTCGTCTTGCCGAGGTTGGTTCTGGCACGCAGCGAAAGTCCGGTGTTTCTTGAGTGAGTAGCCGTCTGTCTTTCTAGCACTTTCTCCACCCACACTCACAACAACGTACATACTCACTCTTGTACTATAGTGCTAAATCGTTTAAACTAATAAAATATAGTACATGTCGAACAATTCACAAACAATTGACCCTAACTTGGCCGTAAAAACGACGAAAGACAAAAAGTTCAAGCACACCTCTGACAACTGCTTTTTCTCATTCTATATTTAATATAATGTATGAAAGCAGTGTTGAGCAAAGGAAATCGAAATAGCGTTTTTCAGAAAGCTGAAATAAATTTTTCTTCTGGGAATCACCTTTCATAGTCTACTATTGGCCGATCATCAGTGACTACTTGTCGTCCATTTTCCCATGTTAAATTCCCATAAGAAAAACCAAATTAAGCTTTCTGAAAAACACTATGTCGATTTCCTATGTTCAACACTGTTTTCATGGAGTATACTTATATAATAAGAAAAAACAGTTGTCAGAGGTGTGCTTTAACTTTTTGTTTTTCGTCGTTTTTTCGGACAAGTTAGGGACAATTGTTTGTGAATTTCAACATATTTTACTGGAAAAATTTGACACTATAACTATATTTTGACGACTATACGATATAGTAGTATGACTATACACATTTTTCTCCGTGCACTTGGATATTTTTGTTTTTTGAGGTCCTATACGCTCATTTTTTAAACGATAAATCTCCAAGAGTTTAACTCTTTTGTTACAATTCAATTTCGGGGAAAAAGAAAACCACGATAAAAATTTTTTTCAACTTTATATAAAATTGAATATTTTTTATTGAAAAAAAAAAATGTTTTCTGCATCGATATTGCAGTGTTTTAAAAGGAAATTTGATCGGCTAACTGTGATTCGCGTACATTTTTCATTCGATACATTCTGAAAGTCGGAAATTCTATCTTTTCAAATATTCGTTGCTGTTTCATAAAGTATAGTACACACCTAACGTTTCCTCGCCTTCTCCGAAAAAGTCCAAGTAACAATGAGTCTAAAAATAGGTCATAAATAATCAGCCTTTTGCAAGAATCAATCTGAAAAATCCGTTAAATGCCTCAAGAGTATTGACATTTTCATTAAAGCGACCGAAAAAGACAAGCCGTATAAGTCTTTCAAGTTGATCGATTAAATTCTCGGAAGATAAAGGCTCTCCGTATCATTTATGAAATACCTACTCTCGGTAATTAATTTAAGTGAAAGAGATAAAATCTCGCGAGAGACTTAGCAAACGGTCACTTGAAATTAATTGCCACGATTCAGCAGCTAAAAAAATAAAGCTCAAATTCATTTAGCTATAAAGTTAGTATTGCTTTATTAATATTTATCAAGTACATAACAAAATATTTTAATATTGCTACTTTTAATTCAATAAACATTTCATCAAATAAATACCTTTATACCGATATTCACCGTATGTATTGATTTTGTTGATTAATATTCTTATCAGAAGTGAAAGGCAAAGAAACAAAAAAGATCAAAAACTATTTATTTAATCAAACAGTATCACGCAATCAGGGTTCGCCCTTTTGAAATTCTTACTTCGGTTTCACCATAAAAACTAGACTCTTGCGCCATCATCTATACACATATCACTCAAGCTCACAGTCATCGACGAAATTCAAGAGTCTTCTCACCTGTATCCGTATGTATATCCGCGATGTCGCGAGAACTCCCCCGGCGCGTCGTAAACATCGCTCTCTCCCCCCTCTTGATTCGCGCATTTTTTTCCACCGTGGTGTGAGTATACACCGCCCTCCACTCGACTCTATTTCGAGAGTTATTTATACGCGCGCCGGGAGGAGAGATTATTTTCGGTCGCAGCGCCTCTCGCACACAGACACACTGCACGCGCGCCCCAGCTTTTTATCTTGATTTTTGAATACACGCCGAAGGTCGGGAGTCTCTACTATTCGCTTTCGTGTATGATATGCGCGCCGTCTGGTTCATTGTGCGCTTATGAACATGTATATTATATACACGTACGATTCGTCGGAGAGACGGATAAGAGAAAAAGAATAAAATAGAGAAAGAAGTAGGCGATGTTGTTGTTGTTGTTGTTGTTTCGTCTGATGAGTTTCGTAACGCGACGAAGAGTACGAAATAAGTTATCGTTACGCCAGCAAATTACATTTCCTTTCCCGTCCCGGCCGATGCCCGTTTCCTTTAATTACCGCAATTAGCGAGTTAATTATCGCCACTTACTATCAGTGGGTTTACACCACACTTTTCGTTTTCAGTTTGTATTTATTTCCTCGTTCTCACATGACCCGTTTCATCTTTTTTCAATTGACAAGAAAAATCTAAATTTTTTTACAAAGTGCAATGTTTAATTATTATGGTACTTAGCTGTTATACATTAAACATTTTGCCGTACGGTCTGTTAAAAAAATGTCATTTTTTCATGACTGATTCGTTTATGACAATAATAAATGCGCAGAAGGGTAAATCCGATACATATGCATTGTTAGAATTTCGTGTCCATATAGTAATTTAGTATCATATAAATTGAAATCTCTCCGAAAATCGTCCGTTTTGAAAATAGCTTGGTCATTTGATTTGCTGCTTTAATATTTAAGTGAATACCCGCGTAAAAAAGTTGAGATCACAGAAATATCGCTTTGAGATATGTCTCGATTATGGCACTATTTAATACTTTTTAAGATGAA
>UXGD01000405.1:0-61975 GCA_900474315.1 Torymus auratus
AGAAAAAATGGCTGACTTTTGAAGAGAAGGACTTTTTTGACTATTTTCTCAAAAACTAGAATCTGTCACAAAAAAATAATATCATTAAATTTAGCGTGCACATATTTTTTTTCTTATCTAGCAAAGCTCAAAAACAAAAAAAAAACCTTGTCCCATGAGTGTGCCTTAAAAAATTTTTTTTATTTTTTTTAGACGTAAAAGGGAAATAAATTTGAGAATACCTTTTCACCACATCCAATTTCTTTCATCTTTTTTTTCTCTCTGAAAGATAAAAAAAAAGGGAAGACGAGCTGACAGGTAATTGAAATATATCGATCGGCGCGGGACGACGAAGCATTGCGAAGTCAGGAAAGAATCGGTAAGCCGATCCGCGCGAAAAGGGGGCCGCGCACGCGACGTATACGTGTCCAAATCCCTGAATTACGTTCTTCGCGGCAATAAAGCACGATTCGGACTAACGAGCGCTCGCTCGCGGGTCCCGTGTCAAACCGAATCGCACGACCGCGTATAGGTACATACAAGTATATACCGCGTGCGATAAAAATCACCGCACGTTCTCTCGCGCCAGCAGCGAGGAAAAATATATATGTATATATGTATACGGCCGAAGAGGCGTAAGGAACGTTTTAATAGGCATATTTCGCCGGCAGCCACGGCGTAAATAGAAGTGGCAGATGTCAAGTTTGCGCGCGCATCGAAAAAACAAACCGTGCCGATCGTTATCCCAAAAGGGGTCGTCGTCGCCACCGCGATCGTCCGATCTTACCTGTAGGTACTTTCGAATGCGGAAAACACGCGCAAGCAGGCAACAAAGGCTCGATTTAGTATTTGTTTCTCATGAGAAGAGGATCGAGGTGGATTTTGACACTAGTACCCATACGATCTTGCGAATCTAACGCGAGTAAGAGACAGAAGAATGAAGAGTTGCCGCTCTCGCAAAAGACGAGCTATGATGATCATCATTACTGTTGAGTGAATCAACGTCGTGGCGCGTGGAAAAGTACACGCTGAAAGCCAATCTCTTTCTCCGCGCAGCCTTATAGCTATAGACTATACACTGCTGAGTCACACACGCGCCAGGATTTATCCTTGTTAACCTCACTCGAATATTTTCTCGAGTACCTAACACTGCCATCATCGATTTTCAACGTCACACACCAATAGAATTTCAAACGCGAGCGTGCGAACATTTAATAAAATATTAACACGCTGCAATATTTAGCGGCTACTAACGCGAAAAAGAGAGCGGGGAGGAAGGAGAAGAGAGTACAAATTGTTTGTAAAGAGAATTCCATTATTAATCGGGAAAAATTACAGCGGACTGCCGCCACGGCGCGCGACCTTACACGCGCAGCACGCGTGTGTTAAAACATCCATAATGCATGACTCGTCATGTTATATACATGCGACAACGCGGTTCTAACGCATATATATAGAGGAGGGAGAACTACATTTCTCGAGGTAATCTACAGTTTCGGTCCGCTTAAATATTCATCGAAAAATAAGTGCGTGAAGCACGTATATAATTTATATTAGCAGCGTTATTTTCGCGAAACTTTCGGATATATATAAATGTAACGACAAATTCGCGTTGCCTTTTGAATAGAGATAGAGAGACGGTTGCGAGAGAGGATGTAGTATAAGGTACTGTAGGCGAAGGGCAGGGCAAAAAGGGGAGAGGATGACGACGGGTAAAAAAAAAAAAGGAAGGCAAGAGACGAGGATCAATCACGGGGATTCTATCTTGTCCTCTTCCTTTCTGGAACCGCAATAGCGCGCGCCGGGATGCGGCTGCGTGTCCCGCAGCCGCGAACGGAAATATTGATTATATCAGACGCACATACATACGTGATGGGAATCGAACTCTATAAAGCTCCCTTCACACGGTAAATGCTGGATCTGGTGTATGTCATCAGCTATGTCTGCGGTATTTCATAATAACACTCGCGCAATATATAATTCTAACCTTAGCTGAACGCAGCCTGTCATGCCAGCTATATATATATAATACCGTCTTTAAATATTTTATCACATACGTAGAACATTTCTTTACTTCCCTTGTATTATTCAAGAACGACTCCCATGTTCTAAAAATCCTAAAAATCTAAATTCCATTACCAACTCGACTTGCACTGTGCGAGGACCCTAATACCCTGGGCACTCTGTTCTGCACCACAAACTCGACCACCGCACCAACGATGACGACGACGACGAGGACGCCTTTTTCCCTCGACGCTGCTACTCTGGCGCAGCAGAGCGCGCGCACACACCGGAGCAATCGTATTCCTCTCTTTTCCCTGCATTTCAACTCATTTTTTTGCCGGTACCTTCCACACTCAGCGAGCTTTTTACACCGAGCTGCTGCTGCGGTGGCGAGCGCACCGATTCGCCTCCGCTTTTTACCCACTGCGCGGCTGCACGTGTCCATCGAAGCGACGTCGATTGGTTCTCTCTCCCTCTCGCTCGTCCGCGCGTTCTGCGTCGTCGCTCGGGTGTATAGAGAGTCGTCCCCTCGCGTCGTTGGCTTTCCATTTCCTCGGTGAAGCCTCAGCTGACGCGGCAGCGGCTGCGGAGCGATTCGCTCTGAGTTATGTGGCAGAAATCATTCTATGGTGATAATGGAATTGACGCTTGTTGGAATCGATAAAATGTTTTTTTTTCCTCTATTAAAGATTTATTTTTTGGGGTATAATAGTTTAAAGAAGGAAATTCGCAGTATCATTCGTCTGGTGAGAATATAATTCAGTGTGTTTGCGTACTACTGAACCCTCGACCCTATTCGTTTTGATGAGGAAAACTTCCGCACGCGCGGCGTCCCTTCTCCCGACGTCCACCGGAATCGCAGATGGTAATTTGGACTTTGCATATAAAATGCGTAATTGTCCTTTATTAGCCCTAATGGCTGATGTATAATTTATCATACACGCCTCGTACACCGAGCGCGGCAGCCGCGTATCCGTTATCTATTTACATTGCAACCTTGCCGTGGCAAGGGGTCAAAGCCCTACTCGTAAGGGTGTGCGTATGCGTGTGAGCGTATATAAATGGAGGAAACGTCGAGCAAGAAATAAAGGCATTTCGATGGGCGCGAGGAAGAAAAACCAGTTGAAAGGCGCAGTCACGAGACGTGTCTATAAGCGAAAAATAACAAACGAGGATAAAAATTACACGACGATTACAATGAGTACAAGGGTATACATGCGTGCACGTCGGAGCACCGCGCGACTGTATACCGGTTATAAGTGATATTAAATACCCGGCGAAAATGAAAAATATAAACAGGATAGCGCAGAAATTTATTCAGCGAGCGCGCAGTAGAGTGTATACTATACCTACCCCACTGATTTACATCGCGAACTGCGTCTCTCGGTCGGAAAATCAAGGATAAAGCGGCCGCGATATAGCCATACTATTTGAGCATTGATAATGTCGTTCGGGATCGGGAATATTAAAAGACTCTCTCCCGAGCATGCATATACGCGCGCTTGGGGTCTGACTTGCGCGCGAAGGTCGGTGTACCGCGCCGCCGCCGTCGCGAGTATATATATAGAAAGCTCGCCAGGCAGGACGTGTAGACGTAGGTCGGGGCTCTCATTCTCTCTCTCTCTTGCGGCGCATGCATGTGAAACGAGGCGGCGGCAGCCAGCGGAGCGCGTTGGCTGCAAACACACTCATATCGTATACATCACGCACACGAGAAAAGGTACAAAGGGCAGGTGTACGCGGTGCGGCGAAGAAGAACATGCGAGTATGATGGTCGTTCCTCTCCTCCTCGCTAAAGATAATACATGTGCGGAACGAGAGAGCCTCCGCAAGTACAAGAAAAGCTATATCCAATTATGAAAATTAAAGGCTCTGTCGCCTTTGGTGAAATAGACTCTCTCCCTCTCTCCCATCGGCTTTCTATAGATACAGGTATACGGTTATGTCTTTCTGGCTGGATTGGCTGGTTGGCAAGCAATCGGTAGCTCGGAAATGACGGAGCCATTGTAAATTTTCCATCTATATGCGATTTCAGTGACTAATTGCGTAGACTCACGAGCGGTGATTGACACGCGCTCGCCTTCGTCTCCCGTCGCGCGTCAACGTACATGTGTCTAGCCGTCGCGAAGCGTGACACCTTGGCTTTTCGAGAAAATATTTACATCGTCACAATGAGCCCCGGCGTCTTAACGAACCTTCCGACTTTTTGTATTTAATTTCGTCTTTGCATTTTTATCTTGTATATACACGTGTTTGTGGCAAACGAGCGTGACGCGACGAGGTGAAGAAAAATCGCTGACTTTAACGACTCTTTGTCAGCTTGCCAAACTTTCGCAAGCTATCGGCTGCTGTCTCGCTTTTTTCTTCCCCTTTAAATCCTCACCTCTATACCAACCATCCGCGTAGCAAGTTTTACTTATACGAGAGATATAAATTCGCGCGAAATGGAGCATGAGCCACCACACAGGCGTCCTGCGCAATTTCGACCGCGCTCGCGCAGCACACAAAGCAGCTGTAAATACGAGCGTTAACACAAATTATCAAGAAATTACCGCTCATGAAGGGCAATTCCGCTAGCCTCAATAACAAGCTCTCTCTCTCCCGCGCGCGCAGAGGCTGGCAGCCCTAAGCTAACCAGCAAATTTATAACGCCAACATCCATTTCCAAGGCAGCAGCCCAGAGAGTGAGTGAGATGGAAGAGTAGCTCGCCCGCTATCTCTCCCTCTCCTCATGCGCTGCTCTGTGCCATCCACGCGCGCGCACGTGACATAAGCCGATAACCTGGCGGCCCATAGTTCGCGACCCCTCTACCCCCCTCCCTCACCCACAATCGCTCTCGCTATAACGCCCGACAGGCTAGCTCTGGCTCCATAGTAACGGACGCTGCTTGCTGCCTATCCAACGTAGAGAGACAGAGAGAGAAGATGTCTTGCCATAGCTGTACGTGAATGTATACATATATATATATTATATGATAGCATACACATGCGTGTGTACGTGTGCGTTGGACTAACGCACGTTAGCAATGCTAGGGCATGAGGGGAGGTATATATAGCGCGGACGTTGCTGGACCGGCGATATAATTAATACGTATAGGCTAGTGCATGCATGCACGCTGCGCTGTGTTGTTGTTGCTATGACTCTAGGGCCCCAGAGTTGCTGCTGCGTCGCAGGTGGTCCGATGGGAGCCATGACTTTTGCTCGAATTAAGGCTGTATAAGCCGAGATGTGATGGCTGAAGGGGTAAATGCCGTATATACTGTCAAACAAAGTACGGAAGGGATGATACGTGGTATATAATAATATAAGGTTTTATGGGTTTTAGCCAGGTGTGCGGCAAACTTCACTGTGGTAATCATAACGTCTTTATGCAGGGACAATAAAGATAAAGTGATATTACGCTGGGTTGTATTCAAATGAGATTCATTAGAGCGAAGTAGCCATTCCGGCAAATTCAACTTAAGGACCGAAATAGCATATTTGAATTGACTTCTTCATCATTCATTTAGATCTACGGGTATTAGTGAGGGAATGATCGATAGTGCAAGTAATGATTCATCGCGCGCTACAATCAATCAATCCAACAAATACTCGGAATAATTCGTGAAAGTAGTGATGACTGATCAGTCGCGTATCTGCCTTACAAGCAAGAATACTGTGCTGATATTTTCGCAGCAACAAAGCGGCGTCGCAGCCGATATTCAAAAAAGCGCCTCAATGTCAAACAACTACGGCACTTCAACCGTCGCGAAAAATCAACCGAGAACTCGTTCCCTCGCGGCGCGCACTCACTTACTTGCACACACACACATCAACCCAGAAAAGCCAGCCGCGCAGCAGCTAAGAAGACGAAGAAGAAGAAGCGGTCGACAAATCGAGCATCAAGCCATCGAGACGGAAAGCACACGCGCCTGTGTGT
Source organism: Torymus auratus (assembly GCA_900474315.1). NCBI lineage: Eukaryota > Metazoa > Arthropoda > Insecta > Hymenoptera > Torymidae > Torymus > Torymus auratus. The sequence goes on from UXGD01000405.1 coordinate 5,904, forward strand.
ATATATATAGCTCATGCAGCAGCCAGCGCACTTGCAGCTACTCTCCAACTCGGTGCGTGTGCCTCTATATGGCTGTGCACGCGGGTATATAATTGCACACGCTTGCGCTCGCGCAGAGAGCCGTCGCCGTCGTCGGGCGTGGACTCTAGCTCCTCTCTCCCTCCCTTCCTCTCTCTCTCTCTCTGCCCGAGCGGTCAATGTCGTCGGCGCGTCTCGCGCCCGCGTGGTCATTGTCCCATCAGCCGCCATGTGCTATCCGCGGCAGCTGCTGCTGCTGCGAGGGCCGCGAGAGGGAAAGGGACAACGACGAAGAAAGAGAGAGAGAGAGAGTAATGATCGCATGACGCCAAGTTAGTAGGCGAAGGAATAAAGATCAGACAAAGGGAGCCTGGCCCGGACAAAAGAACAATGGTAGGGTGGGAGGGAGGGAAGGAAAGGCGAATTCTTTCGACGAGTTACGAAGCTTTCATTTCGAGCAATTCACCAGCGCGACGATGTCGTTCCTGATTTCTTACTCGAAAGAGGGACAGAGAACGCGGGTATCTATATGAAATGGGAGGTATAATTTATGAAGCCGGAAGATGGACTAACTTGTTTTGGTTCGGTTTGTGACAAGCCTGCGGTCTAATTGTTAGAGTGGGCGTGCTGACAGTGGTGATCTGAACCTGTCATATTCAGCGGCAAGTACATCGTTTACGCTCTGATCCTATTGGTATATTATTATAGCAACGGGCGTAAAATTAATCATTTCACGGTCTATTCCATCGTGAATAACGATCGAAAGTTTCGACAAAACCTTTCATTTGCCCCCCACCCGGTGAACGAGCTGCAGCCGCGGCAGTTTTCCTCCGCAATACTTTATCTACCTCTCAAACAGAAGCAAAACAGACTAATTCCACCTTACGATCCTCATTGTGCTGCAGCGGCAGGCACGAGGCAGAAGGGGCTCGCTAAAAATGTCTTAACTGCATCTCTGAGTATCGCGCGCGATCGAGCCAACTCTCCGGTTCGCCGCGAGAAGGCGAAGACGAAGAAGAAGACGCGGAGGAGAGACGGAGAACGCTCGCTCGCTTGGTTGTGAGAGGAGAGGTGGAAAGCCAGAGGGAGCGAAGCAAAATAGACTCTGAACTTGACAAAAGCCGACCTTCGAAGCTGACATTCACTCCGCGCTGAGCCGCCGCCACCGCCGCGCTCTCGAACCTTTCTCTTTCTCTTTCTTTCGCCTCCCCTTTCCACCGCCCCTCCCCCCACCACCCCGCTGCTATCGGCCGCTGTGTGTGCCTCGATCCTCTCTCTCCTGAGCGCGTTCGCTCTCCTCGTCTATCGTCCTGCAGCAGCGATCCTCTCGAACTGGACTCGCGAGAAAGAGAGAGAGAGAGCACAAAGACCCGTCATTCCAGACTACTACTAGCGGCGCGTGTCCTTCTCCAACACCGCACTCTGCAGCTTCGCTGTTTCTTCGCTCCAACCCGGTCGTCAGCGCCTGCTTCTTCTTCTTCTTCTTGTCGAGTCTTTTCTCAGACGCTGATCGTCGCTTTTCACAAGGCGCACACGAGACGACCGGAGCTTGAGAGTAATGGAGAATTACGAGGGCGACGCGTATGATGACTTTTTTGTGCAGTCCGCTCCTCTTTTCTCTTTTGAGTATCTGTGGGAGAGAAAACGAGAGACCTCACAATTTGTCGAGAAAAATTCGTGGCCATGGCTGCAGCTTTCTTCGGAGATCCATACTCGGGGCCAACGAAGAACGCGATATTCTTTAAAGGGCCACGGATTTTTTTTCTCTCCCACTCTACTTACTTCCCGAAGCGGGCTTCATTAATTACGCGCGTACACCTCGCATTTTTCGACTTCAAAGTGCGCGTGTGTGTGTGTGTGTGTGCTTGCTTCAGCTTCACCTTCAGTATCTTTATTCATAAAATGCATCCTGGTTTATATGCGTGCACGCGGTGAAATTATCGTGCTCTCGTGGGAAGAGAATTTTCGCTTTTTTTCTTGACCAGTGTCGTTAAGAAGAGAGTGAAATGAAATTTAAAAAGGTATATCCTTTGGATTTATTATCACGGCAAGAACGAGGTATATACCAGTGTTATTGACTGCCTTATAAACTCCTCTGATATTTATATTACTGCTCGCTGCAGGCACACTTTATGCCCACCCAATAATTCATAAAGCGTAATTAGACCTTAATTATCAACTTATCGCCGCATAGCATCTCTCTCACTAAAATACAGCCTCATTAGAACCTCCACTCGGCACACCGTGTCGTTGTCACACCTCAAGCGAAAGGAGACTAAACAACCTGTGGCAGCCCCGGTCCGCGTATAAATACCTGTTTTCGAATTCTTTTCAAATCAGGCTCATCAGCTTCTGAAATCTGGTACAGCTGGTCGCGAAAGAGAGAGAGAGAGAGAGAGAAGGAGCACAGGTGCGGCATCTCTCCTCTATCGGTCGTCGCCTCGCGGTTTATCGTTATCTCTCTAGGCTTAACGAGTCGCGCTAGTAGTAGTATAGTAACAGCAACAGTGGTGTGGCAGGCAGCAGGTGCTCCGCCAACGAGGCAAGAAGCGCGAAGCATGCAAGAGAGAGATAGAGAGAGGGACGACAGTTGGCAGCTTGTGACCGCAGCCTGCAGCTGAGCGCCAGGTAGTACTTTTTCCGCTGCTCCCTACCTACCTCTCTCCTTGTCTTGGAATCGGCATGAAAAGAGTCGCATCATTTCGACGTCGCTTTTAAACCACCAGCAAGCAGGTATACATATACACAGGCTAATGACGCGCGTTACCTGCTCGCATGCCATATATAGGCGCGCACCTTAGGCGTTTCACACTCTCGGCAGTCTTTCTCTTTCTCTCTCTCTCTCTCATATATTACAAGCGCCTCTAAAAACTCTCCAGCGAGTTGCGAGCGTGCGATTATGCGTTTTTCTCACTCCTCGCGCTCGCTACAGCGCCTTTGCATACGCCGTTTATAGCGAGCCGACGCGCAGCGGCAATGGAGCCGCCGCCTAAAAGCATCGAGGAAGTCCCTTTTTTGCGACCGCGTGATCCTGTTTCCGAGGAGAGAGGCACATACACACACAATGATGCGTTTATACCTAGATCGCTCAACAGTGAGAGAGGCTTCTCTTTTTTCGCGGCTGCCTGCGCGTCCCGCCTCGCTTTATTTTCTCATATATATATATATAGCGAAAGCTATTTTGTTTCGAGGCGCAGACGATGAGGCACAAACGAGCGGCATTATCTTTCGCCGCTATGTTGCCTCTCTCTTTCGCTTCCTTCCTTCTCTAGTTCTAACTGACTGTGTTTTCGAGCGGCGCGGCTCGATTCGATCCGACGTATTTAAACGACCTTGCGCCGCGAAGAATTTTTTCGCTCTACCAACGCTACGCCGTTCTTTCTCTAACATTCTAAAACGCGATGATCGGAAGACGAGCGCGCGCGCCTTTCTACACCTTAATTCATGTGAGAAAAGCATCGAAGGCCAGCGTCTGCGCGATCAAGGTCCACCGCTCGAAGGTCAAGATCGCCAGATGCTAAAAAACTTAGAACACACGAGAGAGAGAGAATCAGACAGAGATTTAATTTTCCCCAGAATCCAAACGCATATATAGACGCATACACACGCCGAGCTCTTAAGAGCATCAGCGTAATCCTCTCTGATCCTCGGATGCAGCCAAGTGTATCGCTAATATAATTGAATAAAATTGAAATAATACCCTCAGACGAGAGACACACGCGCATGCCCATAAAACGAGCAACGCAAAGTATACACGATGCGTCCGCGCGCAAAGAAGGGTAAATCTCGGTATGAGGATATGTCGGGTACGTAGTGAAAACGGACGCATGTATACGTGCCAGTCTAAAAACGGCGAAAATTACATCTCGTGGCGTAGGAGCGCTGAATCGTATAGAAATTCGTAATCCGCGCGTCCGAGCGGCAGGCGCGCGGCTCTCCTCTGTGTCTACCATGCAGATTTAATCTGGCGGTGAGCGAGCTGCCGCGCGCGCACACGCGACGGCGAGTGATTACGGTGTAATATCGCCCAAGATGATAGTCCCGGAAGCCCGAAATAATTAAATCCCCCGTGCAATCGGAAATCCCAATTACAACGCGCACTCTCTCATATATATATCTGCGGCAGCAGCAGCGTCGACGGCCTTTTTTCGCTGCATGCGCTCACACACGAGCTGAGCGCGCGTGTCCTTCTTTTTTTAATTATTTTGAACGTTTTTAATCGACACTTCGGCGGCTTCGTCGTCGTCCCCGCCGTGTATCAAGCCTTTAAATTGCATTTTTCGTACCCGCGTGCTTCTCTCTTTCTCTTTCTCTCTCACGCGGAAGTCCCTCCCGCTCTACATATATTGTAAATTGGATTTTTATAATAGAAGCTTATTCGCGAAAATACAGAGCGGCAGCAGAACGAAATATCACGCGGGGGGACCTTTCAATCGATTTAATCGAGCTAGCTAGTCCTTTCCTTCACCTCCACGTACAGCCAGTGTCTATTTGCATACAATACGAGGCGAGGATGTCTCTTCTGCTCTTTTGTCTTCTATACCGTTTCCAGCAGCAGCGAGCTCGTTCTTATATACTCCCGGGCTCGGAGGAAAGATTGATCTGCTGAAAAAGTTCGTGCCGCATAAACGACGGCAGTGGCACGTATAAGGATCGCCGGGAACAAAGTTGATATTTTACGTATGCAATCGCGCGGGTGTATTCGACATATCGTCGCATCGCAGCGGGAGAGTGAGTCCATTTATCGCGTCGGAAACGCGTCGCGCGAGGCACCAAAAAAATTCGAAAATACTCTCGCTGAAAAGAACTGATTGACGGGAAAATAGATAGGCCGATGGAAGATATAATCACGGTCGTAACAGAATCTCGCTTTTCAATGCCCTCCCTACGGGCGCGCGTCAACCGCATTATATATATTCTCTCACTCCTTTTTTCGTCGTCCTCTCCTCTTCCTTTTAGACACATTTTTCGAATTCGGCGCGAATCGGGTTCTGTCTCTCTCTGTCTCTTCGAGTCCAAAGCAAACGTATCGAATTCGTCATGGGATCCGGGCGTCGGGGCGAAGCCTCGCACGAGCGCGCCGATAGGAAATATCTCCTCTTCGGCGGCCACCGGCCGACCGATCGTCCCCCCCTGGTCGTATACACACACAGAGAGAGACCCGCAGACACATATATACACACGTACACACTCGCAAAGGGATGAGCACTCGGGCTCTAATGTATCAACTGCTGAATTTAGCAGCCATATCCGAGAGCCCGCTATAGTGCTATATAGTTCGAACGAAACGAGCGAGAGCGGGAGAGAGAGGGAAGATGATGATCAGCAGGAGCAGCAGCAGCGAGGACGAGTTTCCAGACGAGGCCTTCCAGGGGTTAACGATCAATCTCTCTCTCCCTCTCTCTTTCTCTCTACCTTCTCTCTATCTATCCGGGGCCCGAAGCGCGAGCGCAGTGGGCTCTTCTTCGTTATTTTGAGCGCGAGGGAAGGAAGAGAGTGAGAGCCGCATCAGCCAAAGAAGAGAAAGAGTGCAGCGCGCGCAGCGCAGGTAAGCCAAGAGCATTTAGGATCCACTTCGTTCTCCCTCTCTCTCTCTCTCTTTCTCCCTGGCGGGTCATGGATTCAGGTGGTCGGCCCCGACGTCTCTTCTCTCTCTCTCTCACTCTGCGCTCCGCCTCGATGCGACTACTCCCCTGTGCGCGGTCCCTATACTCGCAATGAGCCTCGGGGTTCTCTCTCTCTCTCGCTTCGTGGCGGCGGCAGCGTTCCGCCCGGAACCCGCCTGGATTCCCAAGCGAACCTCGCTCTCACGAAACTCGCTCGCGAGCGACCGAGCGATCCTTCGTCCGTGCGGCACACGGGTATATATACACACTCAGCGAGACCTGAGTTCGGAGGTCTATTTCAAAACGATGGAAAATTTTATTATACGATGTGTTTCTTTTTTATTGTAGTATTATATAGTAATAGCTGCGGCTGCGACTTTGAGGTTTTACAAAGTTAATTTTTGTTTGTGGCAGCACAGAATGAAGGTTTATTGTTTCGTCAAACCTGCTTTTATTGCTGGGCTATTGAATAGTAAACCTCTTACGAATACCGTGGGTTGGTTGTGGTGTACACGTCTTGTTGGAATATATTCAAGTCGAATTTGGTTGAGCTTTGTGTGCTCCGTTCTGTAAACAAAGAAGAATAACGCGTTTATTCAGTGGTTTTTTACGGGCTACTATGATCGAATCGAGCAAAATATTATTATAAATAATAATGAATGTCCCCTATATAAAGCAACTCATTACCATATTTTTTTCTTCTGTTACAGGTAAGAGAGGTGCGACGAACTGGAGAGGGAAACACGTACATTCATAAATATTCCTCGAACGAGGTAATATTAATTATCCATCGAAATACATACATATTATACATACGCAGAAAAAAAAACCATCGAATTGAAGAAAGACTATACACACAGGCAGAGAGCACAAAGCAAATCCATCACTTTTTCAATCAAGTATCTCTAGGAGAATTTAATTATGGGCGCGACAGACATTTTCTTTTACGAATTTCATTTAATTATCGTGACAGAATTATCCTCCATTGGATTATGAATTTTGCGCTCATAACGCGAGCCCAAGGAACCTATAACGCCTTTGATCATGGCTAATGCCTTCGTTTTTTTTCCTCTCCCCCATCACTCGGCGAATATTAATTTTGCCCTTAATTGGCCGGGTCGCTAATCAGAACTGTTCTTTTGCATTTTCGCCCGTCTCTCGCTCTTCCACGCGTTAATTATAACTTCATTTTTCTTAAGCCTTAATGCTACTTTTACCGAAATTTTAAGTTTGTTTAATAAATCGATAAATTGAAGGCCGTCCGAAAGATTCTTGAACTAAAGTTCAATTTTTTTCATGCCGGTATTAAAGAAGAAATAATACCTTTTGTTTTTTTTTGTAAGAAAGAACGGCTGGTGAGTCATTAAAAATTGCAATTTCACTTCATTGTGAAACGTTCCGATTTGACACAATAACATCGTAAAAACACAACATCATACTCGAAGTATCTTTCAGGCTACTTTATAAAAGCGGCTGAAAAAACAAGAGAGTTTACAATAAAAACAAATTACGCGCTCGCTTCTTTTTTCTCGATGTTCTTAAAAAATACCGTCTGTGTATATATACGAACGGAAATAGCATAAGCCACGGTATAAAAAAAACTCAAGTCTTTTCGAACACACTTTGGCTTAAAAGAAACGTACCTCTAGAAATCAATTAAAAAGTTTAACTTCGAAATAAATGCCAAGTATATATTTCGACATCAAGAACATCCACCAAAATTACTATAAATTCTTAATCAAGAAAGGTAAAATGGAAGGTAAGCCACCGACACCCTCGCAAGGACCATACCTACACACGTATGTTATACGTGTCTACCTATCCTAGTATAAGGTCAACACTTCTGAATTCCGCCCGTCGAGCCACACTCACACACATACCTATGATGTGTGTCTCCAACCTATAGGCGGCAGGGCTCGCTCGCTCGGTCGAACACGGCGTTCTCGGTCCTTTCACCTTTTCCCTTCACCGTCCGCGCATTTGTCATTCCATTTAGTCTGCCAGCCAGCCTCTCCCGCGGGCGGCTCGCGCGCGCGTCGACGACTTCCTTTTACCTGCGATGTGGGCTCGCGAGCCTGCGCGGACCCGCTCCCAAAAGGGCCTCTCTCGGTGATCGCGTCTGCGTCTGGCTTGCCTCGCTGGCCTTGGGCCCCCTCTCTCTCTTTCTCGGGCCTTCCGACGCCAAAGGTTTTTACTACGACTATGTTGTGTTCTCAAGCTCTCACGATGTGTGTGTGGCTTTCGTTCTCGCTAAAAGGATCGAGAGCGGCGTGATATACTCGAAAAATGCTCGATTTTCGGTCGTGCAGCACTAAAAATACATCACGCATCGTATACAATTTCCCGTTTCTTCGTGTACAGACGCAGAAAAAACTATGCACGAGAGGAGAGTCTCTTCGCTGGCGAAGGTCTTTTACAGAATAAACACACCTTTGGAGAAGTTCAGGCAGCGCGCTCCTCTCAAACGTGGCCGGGCTGGGAGAAGAAAAATCGCGCGATTTCGTAACGCGCGAGCAGCGGCGCAGTACTGTTATTAAAAAAAAAGCGGAGCGCACCGAGACGCTGGAATAATAACAACCTTTTGAAAAATCAGGAGCTCCCGCGCTTCTGTGTTTTTTCGCCTTTTGAATTATCATTATGTATACGTGCGCACGCGCACGCGCGTGAGGGAGCGAGTTTGCCAAAGCGATAGCACGCGGTACCCAGCCTGCGGAGCGAGCGAACGATTGAAAAATAAATCGAAAAGAGTGTACTCGCGAACTCTCGCGCGCGTGCGTGGCGATATTAAATCCCCTGCTCGCGCGTACCTCCCTCTCTCTCACTCTCTGTCACGTCATCACTCGTACACTTTTCTGGGATTAATTCGACGTCGAAGCGCGGGCGCGATATCGGCCGGCTGGTTGGTTGGTTCTCTCGCTCTGTCTGTGTGTGCGCGCACGGCGTGGCTGGACCGCCGAGGGACGGAGACAGACAGACACGCGAGGGGTCCATCAAAACCCTAGCTCTCTCGTGCCGAGGGTTCGCTCGCTCGGCTGTACCCTCGTATCGCGTCCTCCCCAATCCGTCCCTATATCTATATACTCGCTCTCTCTCTCGCTCTCGCTCGCTCTCCCCGTCGCGCTTTGGCATCTCTCGCTCCCCTCGTCGTCTGCTCGCCATTAAATCGCCCTATCTGGCTCGCGGGGCTCTGTAGCGCATATATGTGTGTCTATGGGTGTACGTGTATGTATATGTACCGTGGAACCAATGGCTGTACGAATCGACTGCTAAACCTAGACCGATGTACTCTCGGTATATATATGTATTAAAAAAAAGGTATATGGATCTATCTGGCGCGCGTTTAAAGGTTTTTTTACAAGAACGCACCGCCCGATGAGATTATTGAGGAGAGAGAGAGGCTAGAGTACAGAGCATGCAAGCATTTTTAACGGAAATTCTGCAATAACTATATTTTTTCGTGGAGCGAGGGGTTGGATTCGATGATAAATCGAACGTTAACAATGAATTGATTTTTTTCCCGATGGCTGCGTGTGGTATTTAAAGGCAGTTGACTTTTAAATCTGTAATACTGTGTACATGTTTTTTTAAAGAGATGAAAAAGTTATCGTCGGATCACGTCACACACGTATAGTATATATACACGGGGAGCCGCATGTTTTATCAACTTTTCGTTCTATAATTCACCGGCAAAGAGCATTCCTGTTGTTTACTTTTAGCCCACATTGTTACATGAAAATTAGATCGCTCCAACTTTTCCTGAGAGCCCCGCGTAAACGCACTGTACAGACACAATTGAATGTTAAAAATATAATTCGGCCCCTTTAAGCGGCGCGGCCGCCGCAGGGAAAGTTAAAAGTGTTTCCGCCAAAGTTCGCCAAGTCAACGCGCCGAGGACAGTATGTGTGCATGTGTATGTATACCTATATTTATTATGTAAGTAGATGCGTGCCGTGTCCGCCAAGACGCATTACTTTTTAGTCGTGCGCACCGAGCTGTCGGTACACTTATGTTCTCATATATATAGGGTTTAATACACGCGGGCTCGCGCGCGTTATCTTGTAAACTTTGATGACGTTTTTCTCAACTTTCCCTGTGCGCGTTCGCTTAACGGGGCCGCAACTTTTTTTCTCGAATTTCGTGTTTGTTTACGCTCTACACCAATATACAGATATACCCGCCGCGCGTACTTTCAAATGTACTCTTACCTATACAAGATTGTCTCTCTGTCGCGCCTGATGAAATAATTCCTCTCGCGCTAATTATAACCAGAAAACGAGTAAGTTCGCTTTTGAGAGCGAGCTTTTGCAACGCACCTTCGCGCCTTTTCCTCGTTACATCGCGTACTTATTTCGACTGCTATACCACCAAATATTCCACTGTACACAAGCCACGCTAATGCTTCTATAAATTCGCCGACGGTGAACTACATATGCGTACCGCAAGCGAGTGTTTTATAACGACGTGGTGAATTTGGGAGGGCACATTTTGAGGCAGTTACATCTCGCCGCTATATAGCTGTCGGAACCGCGCCGCGCGGCAACACCGACGTGCGCCCCCTTCTTTATGTGTGTTAGCGAGGCACGAAACATGGTGGTGGTGCGGCGGTGTGGCCTCCTCTCTCTCTCTCTCTCTCTCTCCCCGTCGTCGTTCCTCGTCGTCGTCGTCTCTTTCCCTTGGCCAACCCTGCCTGCTGCGAGAAACGCACACAGCCAACAGTCTGGCTATCTGTCTGTCTCTCTCTATCTCTCTCTCTCCCTTTCTCTCTCTCGCTCGCTCGCTCGCACTCCATCCGCACGATGGGCGATAGGGAAGATAGTGACTCAGCGACGTAGCCAGGGGCCTCGAGGGCCTCGGCTCTCAGTCGAGCGGATGGGTTTCGTCGGTGTGCGGCTGGTAAACTTGTTTTTTCTCCTTTTTACAGGTATATTTTATGGTAGCCTGTATTTTGTAAGATTACAAAAAGCTTTCTACGAAAAATGGGCTTGAATTTCGCAGCGGACGAGAATGACTCTGGTACATCTACTTGAAATCAAGTTTGAAACGTTGTACTCCGATTTGACCAAAGTTCAAATAACACTTGAACTATCAAATTCAGAAAGCTGTAAAAAATCGAGTCACTCCCGCCTATCAGCCCCTCACCCGTACAAGCACACACATTCGCTCAGTTTTAGCATAGCATGCGCCTCGTGACAGCGCTGACTCTCTCCCAAAAAGCATCAAGCAGTGTTTTCAGCCTCCATCCCGGAGCCCTGACAATGCGCCTCGATTATCGCATTTCGCGTGGCGAGGGCATCTCCCCTCCCCCCTTCCTACCTCCCCTATATAAAAAAGCGACAGAGAGAGAATCGCGCGTGTACACACAATCGAAACGGGGGGAGGGAAAGCGCGTGGAAAAAAGGCAGCCCTCTCTCCTCTCTTTGAGCAGCACTGTAAGAGCGAGCACGCGGCACGCGAGGTACGGCCCTGCAGCCCGCTGGCTCGTACGCTGGCTCGCGACACTGCCGCGATCCCCCCACCGGCGGAGCGGCGGCTGCTTTGGCGGCGGCGAGCCTCCATGCATGCGCGGCGCGCGTCAGAGTCGATGCGCGGCTCGGGGCCTCAGTCTCTGCTCGACCGTCGGTGGGGCGGCGTCGCGCTGCTCTCGCTAAACGCACTCGCTCGTTCTGTGCTGTGCGGTCTCTGCGCGCAGGGAGTCACTCTGCAGTACACATCGCAACGGCGCACCGTCGGCGGCGGCCTCCCACAGCCCTCGCCCCCGGCCGCGTGCGGCCCCCGCGCGCACCAGCAGCACCAGCGGCAGCACCAGCGATAAGGACTGACGAGTGTGTGTGCGTGTGCAGCAGCAGAAGTGCATGTCGTCGGGCGTAGTCCCACTCTGCCGCGCGCGTTGTAGCGGAGTTGTATAGAAACCGAAGGCGCAGCAGACAACAAAATAGGTGCTATTCGTCGTTGTCGTTGTTGCTGTTGCAAGTGGGCAGGAAGGATCGGCACGACGGACCTCGCGGGCCGAGTTAAGCGGAGCGCCCGGGCAGGGCCAGTGCCTCGGGCGGCTACCAGCAGCAGCAGCATCAGTATTAGCACAGGGGCGTCAGAGGCGTCCGCGCTCCTGTCGCGGCGACAGCGGCGGCGCCGTCGCCCCCTCGGCTGCAGCAGCAGTATTAGTAGTAGTGGCGCGGCGGCAGCAGCAGCAGCAGCTGCGGCAGCAACGCTCCGGAGCAGTGGTGCGGGCGAGAACGGAGCCGGCAACGGAGCCAGTAGTAATAACGACGGCAACGGGGAGAACGGCGGCGGTGGCGGCAGCTGCGCCGGCGGCGACGACGTCAACAAGATTACGGGGAAACGCCTGTGTTGTGTGCGCAAGTGCAATAACGTTAAAAGGAGAAGGAGGGCCTGCAATAATAAGTTGGCCGGCGGCGCCGCGAGCAAGCTGAAGAAAAGTGCGCTGGTGGCCGGATTCGTCGCGCGAGATATGGATTGGTCGGTCAAGGCGCGGAAAGCGTAAGTCCTTCTCATCTCACTCAATCACTCTAACACTATATTCTACACCAAGACACTCTGATTAACTATGCCTGTAGGTGTATGTACTACTTGTACGCGTATGTGTCTTATGCTAGCGGAGAAAATGGTTTAAAGTCCTCATGTTATACCGACCGTTCACCCCTACGCTTTATACCCACACGCATACATATAGAGACACAGACCTACACATACAGCCGCTCTTATCGTCGTACACACACTCTACTGCTTCCCCTTTTTCGCTCTCCCCGCACTCGCGTCGGGACTATATACCATCTATCTATCTATACATCGCTCCGTGGCTTTCAACTATACGATTTGTAGAGCAGCCAGGCAGACAGACCGACACCCAGCGTCAAAGCTCTCGTCAAGTCTGCATATTGCAGTGTGTGCCTTTTCACTTATGTAACTTATGCTAGTTTTTGGCCGTGCCGTGTGCGCTAGCTCTCTGTCTCTCCGGTCTAGCCGCCTCTCTCTCTCTCTATTCCACACATGCATAAACACGCGCGCAACAGAGAGAGAGAGAGTAGTCTATGTGTCTATTAAAAGCTCAGTGCCGTATGTGCTTGCGGACAGCCCTCGACGGCGAAGCGCGTTCGATCGGAAAGTTTCGCCGTTTCTTCGCTATACCATCGGTTCGGGTATAAGATTCTGGGAATACAAAAAGGAGCAGGCACGATCGAAAATACACGCGCGTAGAATCGCGAGAGTAGCATACTTAAACGACCAAAGTTGAGAGCGTATGGGATTTTGAAATTCGCCGCGTTGCGCGACGACCGAGAGGCGAAGGTTGAGTCATTGTCGAGGGGGAAACGAGTATGAGAAAATAAAAAGTAACAGAAACGAAAAGAGCGGAGGTGAGTGCCTGGAAGGAATACATAAGAGACGAATGCTTTTTTGCAGGAATGAATGCGTCGGGAGGAGCGACGACGATCACGACGATCACGACGACCGCGGCTTTTACGCTCGCGACTACGCGATGATGCCGGAAATTCCGTCCGACGGACTCGGCGTTGATAACCCGAGGCCCGAGACGGCTTTAGTACGCGTTTTAAGAAGGTAAACAGCATGAAATTCAATCTGAACTTTTCTAACAGCCAATCTCAATCTCTCTCTCTGGATTTTCCTTCTTTCGCTCTCTTGCTCGATTCGCGAGATGAGTCTCCCGGTTCATCCCGTACAATCTCCAATTCCCGAATAAAAAAGAAGAAGAGAGAAACGCCGTTTCATTGTATTGTAGCATCGTTTCCCACGTCAATAGGCTCTTTTTTTGTCACACACCAGCATCGTTATAGGAACCCTCCCTCAAAAAAAAATCCTTGCTCCGAAATTTTTCGAAAACCTGCTCCTCTTTGTTCCTCCAGCTTCTCCTCCTCCTGCTCACCCTCACTGGTGCGCGAGCGCTCGACTCCGAAATTCGCTGCCGCTGCGACGGCGCATAGTGCACCGCTCGCTCGCTCGCTAGTTCGCGCATGCGCCGGGGCATAAATTAAACACGCGCTGCACGGGAGCGAGAGAGACGGAGAGCCGCGCGATATAGGGAGAGAAGCCTTGTAGGAGCGCTCTGGCGCACATGCGATAGCGGGGTATATATATACACACATGTACGTGAGACTAGTAGGAGGAGGAGGAGGTGGGGTAGAAGGAAAAAACGAGCGGGCGGAGGGAGGAAGAACATGTGGCGTGCATGCGGCTTGCACGCGAGCCAGCGGAAAGAGATGGAGGATGCTTTGCCCCGCGTACAACATACGTATACGCACACACACACGAACACACATGCGTGTATATATATACACTTGCCAAGCAAGCGCAAAGAGATCGCACTTTGTGGAACGGATGCGTCGAACGAGTGTGTGGAACGACGCGCGAGAACGCGCAACGCGTGCGCTTATTTCCGCCTGCAGGAGCACCAGCAGCAACAGTAATGCATATACGTATATATACACGCAAGCTTTCCGCGAATTCCCTTTCTCGCGAGCGCCGGGCTCCTTCCTCTCTTTTTTTCGCCGGCAATTATCCTCGTTGCTGCCAGAGAGCGTGAATGTAAGTATAGCCGTATGTGTGTGTGGATGTATGTGCTTGAGACGTGTATGTGTCTGGGTGTGTGCATGTATGTGCACTCAGTTCGATTTCTCAAGCTTGTGGTGCGTTCTCAACTCGCTGCAGCCGCAGAATATGGTTTCCGCTGCTGCTGACAGAAGTTTTTGGTGACTCAGTGCAGAGTGCTATGTACATATTACACGGTGCAGTCTGACAGCGTATAACCCCCGGAGAATATAGTGTAAAATTCTGTGTGATATGCTTCTTCAGTGTGTCTTCTGAAACCTGTGCAGCTCTTACGTGGAAAAAGAGAAAAAGAATCGTGTATAGTGCCGAAAGAGCCGGTCGAAGGGGAAAACTAGTTGCTGAAAGTTTCGAAGGAGATAATCGCTCCTGTCGTGGTGATCGAAAATGTGCGAAACCGCGTTTCTGTGAACGTGAATTAAATGTCCATCAAAGGGATCGAGCGTGCAGCTCTCACGCGAGAGCGAGACATTTAAATGTCTCCGGCTGTGTGGAAAACGAAAATTCCACACTCTCGAGGAGAGAGAGAGAGAGCCTCACAGACACGATCGATCTGTCTCGAGTTAGTTCCTCGCGCTATATATACACACAGCAGCAGCGGCGGTCTGCCTTTGAAACGCGAAATTAACGGCTTATCGCGCGGATGGCCGAACTTCATCAGGTGCGCGCGGGCGCCTGGAATTAAAGGGAAAACGTGAGGATTCGTATCGATCGCGCGTTACCAGCAACGACGTCGACGACGTGGGCTTATCGGCCGTATAGAAGAGCGGTGTGTGTCTCGTGGGAAATTCACGCGCGCGCAGCTGCTGCAGAAGTCTGCCCGGCCGCAGAAAAGACGAGCTCCCGTGAATGGACCTATTAGAGTGAAAGACCCCGCGCTCGCACATGTACACACATACACACGTGCTCATAAAAAGTCTCTCTCTCTCTCCCTCTCTCCTATAGAGCGGCCTCCCCTCGCACGCAGGTCTCTATATAGCTATAGATTCGAGTGTACGTATAGCACACGCACAATGCGCGGCGGCCAGCGCTCTCGTTATTATTTCATTCCCCGCGGCGGAAACAATTCATCAGCTCGCGTTCACGATGAAAAATAGGAGAGAGAGAGGCAGGAGGAGGAACGTGTCTAGCTCGAAATTGACTTTTGGGGAAGGAACGCGAGAAGAGGTACCATGATGCCGAAAATTAGCGTGATCGCGTGCTGCAGCCGGCGTGAGCACATATATATACACGCGGCCGTCTTGATCGATAAAACGTCGCTATATATTTTTCAAGCGCGTGTGTACACGAATACAGAGGCGGCACACGCTCGAGCGATCGGCTCGATTAATCCTTCTTTGGTGAGCGCCGCGCGCGACCGAGTAATTACCGGCGCACGCTTCACGAACCAATGTACTTTTACACATATACTACTGCACTACTGTGCACGTTATACATACGTATGTAAGTATGCGATAGGCGAGGGTTATACGTACAGAGAGAACGGGAGCTCCCCCGAGCTTGAGCAATATTTTTCGCATGGTATAACGAAGCCGTTCGTTCTTTCTATACGCTGCGCGTTTCGTGACTCAAAAAATAAATGCATGCATACATGCCGGCGACATTCTCCTCGTATGTTCGCCGTCATTTTTTCTCCACTTCGGTCTCTCTCTCTCTCTGGTATTTTCATTTCTTAACTTTGACGGGGAAAAAATAATCTGCGCGTGCGCGAGAACGTGTCGCAAAAAGCCGTGCGCTATCGTTCGCTCGTCGTATTGTAATCGTGTCGTTAAAGTGTATACGTGTGTGTGTGTGTTTTTGGTGTCGGATCAAAGATTAATCTCTGTGCAAAGTGTCGGGAGTATACTGGTGTGCATATCCATGTATAAACGAACAGTCGTCAAGCTTAGTTTCTACAGTTCATTTCCATTCACGGGAGAGACAGAGAGCAAAGCATTGTTTCAAGCGCTGTGTCCCGGCGCGGCGACACTTAATTTTTTGTTTAGAAAGCCTTGGGTTCTATTAAAATGAGTTAGACCACGGTCGCCGTCTCCCATTGTCCGACTCGCCGTGTTGGCGAACATCTGTCGGTATATATACGCTACCGCGGAGCTGTAAAAACCTAAAACGATTAAAGTGACAGCTGCCGCTCGCTTGCTCGCGCCTTTCCTTTCTATTGAAAAAAAAGGAGTCGACAGGTCTTGTGTCTTTCTTTCTCGGGTATCTCGTATCCGCGATAACGCGATGAGTTGAACGTAATAATACCGCACGTTCGCGAAATTTTACAAGCGTGAAAATGACGCAGTGACTACAGCAACGCTGAACTGTACGTGTGTGTGTGGTTATCGGGTGACAAGTTTTAAGAGCCCGCATTTTTCGTCCAAGTGATATACCGCGATAGTGTTTGCCTCGTACTGTGCTATACCATTATCACTGGTTCATGTCGGAAACAATTTCATAAAAATTAGCATGAAGCGAATCATACTCTTTGTAAGAGTTTCCTTGTTACGAAATTTATTATTTAATGGTCCGCACACGCAAGTGCTCAACATTCCGCCGACATTCTCGAAAGAAACGAAATATTTTGTTTACCAGCAATAATTCACGCCAAGAACTAACCTTATACATATACTCCACACCTCAATTCTCAAACGAATATATACATAAATTCTTTTTTATCCGCACTCGTGAGGGATTATTGATTTTTTTTTTCTACAACAAACCGTCATCGCCGATAAAATCGAGTTATTCCCCCTGCCCACACTCCGTTCCACTCGCTCGTTGGTGCCACACTGCTGCTGCGTTAGCATCTCCACTCGCAATCTTTTTCTCTCTCTCTCTCTCCGCTACGTTATCGGGTGAAGCATCGACTGCAGCATGAAGTCGCTACTTTTTTCCTCGCTTTTCTAACCTTCGCGCGTTTTTTCGCTCGTCTAGTCGAAAAAGTTTGCTCATCTTCGGCACTCACGCGGATTAACAATCGAAACGATCGCGTATACACTGAAATTTACGATCGTGATTGATGCGGCTCGCCGCGTGTGTGCGAAAGTGTCTTTCATCTTGTCTTTTTTTCTTATGGCATATAGGTGCTGTACACACGGAAGACTAGTCGACGCATCGGAGCGACAGATATATAACGCGCGACGCTTGTGATGGAGGGAGGGAAAATCGATAGACTTGACGCGACGCGATAAATTCTAACGCTGGCTCATCGCACACACACACCCTTTTCCAGATGCACTTTCGCTCCCTCTCTCTCTTTCTTCCTCCTCGCCCTACAAAAGTCAATATTGCCAAGAAAAATTCGCTCGCATCAAGGCCACACTCGTCTTCTTTACTTTACAAAGTATATTATACCTAGTCACTCCCAGAGGATTAGGTTATCAAACTCTACTCGACACACAACAAAGACTGCATATAAGGGACAAACGCAAAGGGTTAGGACAAAACCTGGCCAATTAAAAAGAGAAAGAAAAAAATTATAGGATAAGAGAGCGCAAAGTAGATCGGCTCTCGAGTAACGACTATAACAACGAGCGTGCGATCGAGTGCTGTGGCTGCCGGCGCGCCGCCGCTGCTGCAGGGTGTAACGACCTCCACCTTGGTTCGAGTGTGCATGACGCGCTCTACACACTCACCACACTATCCGTGCGCGCAGTAGCGTGTCGATATGAGCGAGTAGCCCCGTCCGCTCTCGCATATAATACATCGCTCAAACGCTCGGGCTCGCGTTCGCGTATAAGACGGGCGCTGACCGTGACCGGAAGCCGGAACTCGCGCGAAATTTTCAAGCGACACGGAACAAGCAGTATATAGTAGTAGTATAGGTAGTAGCCCTCCACTATACCATCGCGCTTACACGCTGTGCGGAGATAGCATGAGAGTTGGAATGCAACGGACGTAATGCGCTTTGTGCCCGCTCGCGATGTTCGCGGACTGCGCGATAATCCTATTACGAGGGTCGAGTCTCGATCGGGATTACGCGCTGCATGAGCCACGCTCTACTCTGTATATGTTATGTATATGTATGTAGAAAGAGAGAGAGAGAGACAGAGATAGGTTTCTTCCTCGCGTTGTAGTCCGTGTCGAGTTTACACTTGTCATGCACCAGCGCGGGTATATTTGGGCTGGCGAATTTTTCGAAACCTTATAGTCTCTGTTCATTCGTATAACACTTTTTACTTATATACGTATAGTGTGATGAAACAAAAAAAAAGCTCGCTGTTTTCGCACATTAATAACAGTGTGCCAAGCGATGCAAATTCTCGACCAGCAGAGAGACGCAGAGCACAAAGCAGACACAGCAGCAGCAGCAGCTCCATCGGAAATAAAAGAAATGCAAATGGAAAAAAGAGAGGCTCGGTCTTTCAAAATTGCAGGCTCGCACTGCCGCGAAAGGGGGACCATTATACCGTCTTCGAAATTTCCCAAGAGCCTCCTTTCCCTCCCCTCGTCACCTCGGATGCGTGTACGTGTACGAGGTTGTGTGCTCCGCTTGTGAAAGAGGCGCGACACTAGCACATACACAGACAGCAGGTCACTCGTCGCTATAACCAGTCGCTCTCGTTCCTACGCATTAGCGGGTACGTGAGAATAACGAAAATAATCCAAGCGCTCTCTTGCGCCACGCGAGTGGCCGAGCTTTCGTCCGCGTAGGGCCGTGCTTTTCCCAAGGGGCCGCGAATAGAGGGAGAGAGAGAGAAGCGGCGGTGACCCTTGCCGAGGGTTTAAGGCCTTTGTCGGAAGAGGGAGGGAGAGAGCATAGTCGCGATGGACGAAACCGACCAGCAGCAGCAGCAGCAGTGCTTGGCGAGAGTGCCTGCCTGCTTGCCCGGTGCACAACTGGTTTTCTCGAGGGCCGTTCGCTTCGAAATTCCAGACAAAGTATCGGGCAGGATGTTGGCCGGTCGGCCTGCCTCTCTTGCCTCCTTGGTGCAGCCGTACTCTTCTCTCGTAGTTGTCTCTTTCTTCCCTCCTCTCTCTCTCTGCCTCTCCTTTCTTTCCGCACTCGGCTTCAGCAGCGTCCGTCTCCCTCTCTCTCGCTCCCTCTCTTGCTCTTCGTTTTTTGCCGTATCTCACTTCATCGTCTTCTTGCTTTCCTTATTTTCCCTTCCACTCCCTTATAGAGATCCTATCCTCTACCTTCGCCTCTCACTCTCGTCCCAACCAACTCGCACTCTCACACACATGGAGGTAAACCGTATAGTACTATATACACACGCTCACTCAGAGACCGTGTGATTTTTCATTTCTCGATACACATCCTCGCGTTTCCGACTCATTTCGCGCTCGCGCAGCACTGTGCGAACTTTCCTGTTCCTTTTGTGCGATCAACTGCTGCTGCTAGTGTTCGCCTCCTCTTCGCGCGTATATATACCTACACTTTTGTGTCGCGCGCACGCGAGGTACTCTTCTTCGCACGGACGAGAGACCGCGAAAATATACGCCGCAGCGCCGCTCCTGGTGATCGTCTCGAAATACATATCCGCGCGATAGCCTTACCCGCGCGCGAGTGATGTTCTCACACGCAGAGAGATCTTCAACGCCCCGCTTTTCCCGTGGTAACCGTACACCCGCAGCCCGCAGATTTTTCCCACCGCTGGATTTATATCTTCCCCATTTTATTTAACGTTGCTGCGCATTGCGACTACTGTTTTCCTCGCACTCTCCTCGTGGAGGTTATAATGTATCGATGTCTAAAAAACTGTGCAAGCATGCGGGAGGCTCTTACGTCGTCATCGACTGTGACGAAAAGCGTATATGTATTGCTCCACGTGTGTATAGAAACGTTACACGGCCGCCACTGTCGGAGATTTGAAATTTCGCCTCCGATTCGTGAATATGTATACGGAAAAGAAGGAAAGAGATAAATCGGGTGACCTTGACGAGGCGACCGTTGCGATATATCTGTCTACCTCGGTATACGCGAACGGTGTGTCCTACGTAATACCCCGAGAGTGTACAAACATTTGAATTCGAACGGCGGAAGTGCGTGTGTTATATGCAGTGTGTTACAGTCAAAGTTTACCTTTCGAAAACCTTGGGCCGAAAATCATTAAAGACTAATGACCCACTTTGCGATTCTCCCTGTCCGCAATATGCGTGTGTGTGTATGTCTGCTTGCTCACTCGATCGAGTTCGGCCTCATTATTAGGAATTATTCATTAGCCGCGAGGCGAGTGTAATCACTGTACGAGTATGTTCACCCGGGCATCGCTATGTATATGCATGTGTGTGAAAAAAAAAATTATCGATGGCTCGCTATATGTGTTTGCACACACACAGACACGTCAAGGAAGAATAATAACTCGAGCGCTGCAGCGAATACACATACTCGCCTTTTGCATTCTCGCTCCATGTTGACTCGATGAACCTCGTGATTATTTTACAACTCTCTTTGGGGGGTAGCGGCGTCGGCTGCGGCTAATGGCGCCGGGACCTCCATTACCCGAGAGCTCCGTGCTTTATCAATGTAAATGAGAGCGCCGGGGCTGCTTTTTTTTGCGCCCTCCACTCTCTCGGACTAATATTTAAACTCTGAAATTTACATTAGGGAATGCGCTTTAATAGCTTTTTAACCAACTTTTCTCCGGTAAAGTTTGGATTTGGGTTTCAAGCGACGGCAGTGCTCGCGAGCTTAAATAATTTTACGTTTATATACATAGCATACATATATATCAATACTCTCAAAAGAGATTGCGAACTTTTATGAGATTCGAGAGGATATTTCAAGCTCGGAGAATTGAATTATAATACTCGAGCGGCAGAAAATTTCAATATCCCATTGTACACATAATGACTATGGTGATTCAAACAGCTGCTCCGGTGCTTTTAAATCAGCCCAACAAGTATTTAACGCATACACGCATGTCCTCGCTAATTCGACGCAACACTCACTTAGCCGCGGCGCGCCGTCACGAGACTTAAGTGGCTCAAAAAGTCGTCTGGAGCTAGCAACACGGACATATTAGACATCATCCGAAAGATTAAATTTCAGCCTTACTCGCACTCTGCACGTCCCCTTGGGATGCTCTTCTTCTCTCTCTTTCCCCCTTCCAATCTCTTTTCCTCGAACTCTTTCTCCCGGCTCCCGGTACAATTAAGAGCCATCACATATACAGGCATCCGCCTATATATCGTCAGCGTTTGGCTCTGGGCGCGCGGGCGCGTGGGCGTCCGTTTATTTGCACATGAAAATAGCCGCTTCTGCTGGCGCGCGCGCGTGTGTGTTGTATATGTGTGTCGTCATCGAGCAGCTGTTTTCATTCAACGCCTCGCTCGCCCTTCTTCTTCTTTATAGTCGGCGACTTCCTTTTCGACGTCGGCGCCGCTCGCGCGCGCTTAATTGCGTCGTCGCCGCGCTCGTGTACAACGTCCGATGACACGCGACGAGTGTGTGTATCTGTCGGTGGATATAGATATCTGTATATATGGATGTGTGATATACGCGATGCACTCGTCGGCGCTTTTTCGTATATGTATAGCTCTATACCACGCCGCGATTATTCGTTGTGTAACAACGCCGTGTTCGGGGATCATCATCATCCTACTTTTCGATGGCGTGGAATGCGTCGAGACAGTGGACAAAAGTGTCACGGTAGTGAAAGTGCCCAGTTCGGGGTTTCGTTACGCAATGGGAATATAGGATCGTCTGGCTTTGTATTAAATTCCATAATTCGTTGTGGATTTCTGGTTTTGTGTGACTTGCGAATCGAGATTTTCATGCCTCGGAGGTAACGAATTTTATCCGATTGCCGACTAC
Source organism: Torymus auratus (assembly GCA_900474315.1). Classification (NCBI taxonomy): domain Eukaryota; kingdom Metazoa; phylum Arthropoda; class Insecta; order Hymenoptera; family Torymidae; genus Torymus; species Torymus auratus. Next base: position 27,849 of record UXGD01000405.1, read on the forward strand.
GACGACCTTTTTTACTCCAAATCATGTAACTTTCTATAAAGGTTACTCGCAGGAAATATGCTACGAAATAGCATTTGAATTTATTCAAGCATGGTCGCAGGTGTTTTTCATACCGCTGTATACGTATAGAGTGTGGCGAGCGAAAATCTAACGTAATTACATTAGCTCCGTTTCCACTCTAAAACTCCTGCACAATATATAAATTGACCTCGACCACACACACCTAGGCCACCGCAATCTCTCAAAAGCGCCGTAATAAACTATAACCAAAACGAAACACAATCACCTCCTTTCGAAAAAAAACACACGATTTCGGAGATCTCTTCATCACGGATGCGCGCTCGCAACGAAAGAAGCCCGTATAGAAAGGGAATCTTTCGCAAAGCCCGACGAAAATTGTGCAAACCCAGCATGTACAACGCGCATGCGTGAGCGCGCGTGCCGATTAATCGACGGGGACTTCTCTCTTTTCATGGACATTCTCGCCTCACTGTACATGCGCAGTTTTTCTCTCTTTCTCTACGCGTGCAGCAGCAGTACAACCTGTTTATGCGCGGCGCATAGGTCAATTGATCTTGATAGATGCGTCAGACGTCACGCGCGCGCGCGCGTGCGAGAAACTTTCTTGCTAGAGAGAGATGTAGAGAGGAGGGGACGGGGAACGAGGCATACATAAGTATAGAGAGAGGGGGGAGAGAGTCATCGCGCGGAGATCTGAATTACATCGAGCGTAAGCGGTGATGTAACTAATCTGCCTAGATCGAACGAGCGCTCGGCTGTATACTGCAGTGCAGCAGCCGCTGCAGTTTGCCGATACTATCGTGGAGTTTATACCCGGCACACCAAGACGATATTCCTTTATATTAGTTTATCTTTCGCGCTCCACTGGGCATATAGACAGAGATTGGAATCGGAACAAATTTCTTTTTCGCGAAAAATTCCGTGCGGTTGCTAAATTACGGCTATAGCCTGCCGCTGCTGGAACTGTGTCGAAGTATGATTCTGTTAAAAGGGGTATTTGCGATGCCAATAAAATAGCGCACGGGTATACGTATAGAGTCGGTCCTATAAATCAGGGAATCATGAAGCGAATGTGTTTTTATGTGTAGCGGTGTATAGTATCAGCTGTTAGCGCGCCGACATGACTCGTGGTGGAAGTCATGCGAGATACGAGTGTCAAAGGTTAATAAAATACGTCTTCTGTTTCGCGATGTCTATGCGCGATGCAAGCAACAATGAGCATTAAAAGTACAATATAAACGTTTTATATATATTATAAGCGCCGAAGCGCCGTTAAAGTAATAATATTCTCGGTATATATTATATGATTCTTAATGTTATCCGTTCACTGAATTACTACGACTCAATTAAATTTTCTCGAGAACGTCGCAATCGCGATAAGCCTCTGGCTCTGCAGCGACACGAGTGCATTTTCGCAACTCTCTCGCGAGTGCTTATACCGTGTACACGAGCGTTTATGAAAGCCACTGCGCGCGAGCGATTGAATGACACTGAATTCGCGCAAACGTACATATAATACAACAGCGAGCGTCATTGTTACATCGCGGACGTGCACACAGCTGTGAGTTCCTCTTTTTTTCGCGAAATCTTCTTTCTACCCGCACGTGTATATGTACACTCACACGAGAGCGCTGATATCGGATACACGGCGCGGCGCACATGTCGAGTGGGCGCTCGTAAAGCACACACAAGAACCACCATAGCGACTATTATGATGGCGATGGCGGTATCGTTTCGTTCATTATTCACGCAAACCGCGGCAATTATGTACCGGTCGAGGCCGCCGCTCGCCCGTGCGTGACGGACCTCGAAAATTATATCGACGTCACGTACGTAATTAGTCGCGGGAAAAAGCGTCGCGAGTACAACCCTCTCTTTCTCTCTCTCTCTTGGGCGAAACCTTTTCACGGGGTGGGAGAGTCTATATACGACGACAGCGGCGGTGCGGTGTGTCGTTTTTGCGTCGTTTCATTATATACCGTTAGGCCATGGTAATGGCGAGAGAGAGCGCGTGCAGAAATATATATGTACAGAGGCGAGCGGCGGAAATAGAATGTACGCCCGTGGTATAGAAGTAAGGAGAAGGGAGAGAGAGAGAGAATTTCTGTTAGAGGTAAAAGGAGAAAAAATTAGATGGATAGTGTCTAAGGCGGCGACCCTGAAAGTGGATTTCTTTTTACGCGCTCGGTCAATAGACGCAAAAACCTTCGTCGCACGCCGAGAGAGTAGTAATATATATAGCGTGGGACCAAAAAGATAGCGGCGGACGAGATTTTTTTTCGTTTATCTTTTTTCAACTAGAGCATATTATACATACAAATGCTCGTCTGTGTGTGTATTTGAAAAAAATATCAACTAGCAGAGTGTGTGGATAAGTTATCTTGGCCGAGATAAACTTTCGAGACGGGGCACTTACGTATGTGCCACCTACATAGTTTCTCGCTCGAGAGCTGCCTGCGTTGCGCGATGAGTAACAAACTCGAAACATCTGAGCAATAATTTACCAAATGTGAGTCATATCTGCGAGCGATAAAAATCAATATTTTCACTTCCTTTGTGTGTATGCAAAACGTCCTCATAATTTTTAATTTGAGAGGTATAAATCACTCTGGGCAAAATCAAGCCACGCGCGTCAATGGAGCGACAGTGCGGACAAAGCGGTTGTCGTAATAATGCGCGCATCGCGCTCGTATAATGAAGAAAAAGTGTGACAGTGAAGCGAAATTTCGGCCATCGCGCTGTGTGTGCCGAATTGCAATTTTCCCTTTTACATCGCACACCCAAGCCTCAGCTCATCGTTCACTCTCTCCAAAGCTCGCTCTCTTTCGTCGAATTCTTATCCACTGATCCTCTCGCGCCGAGCGGTTTTTTCCTCCAGTCTCAGCCGCTTCCTCTCCTAGCTATATCTTTCTCTTCTGGCGCTGCTCAAGGTCAGACACTCGACTACTCTCACACACACACGCAGATACACACGCGCAGCGAGAATCTCGAGAGGAGCTCGCTACTCGGCGACTACGGATGCTAAGTGCCTCTAATTGGGTATTTCGGTTCGAGGCGGATATCTTCGCTCTCCACGGTTTTATTCCTCGAATGGGCGTGTGTGCGGCGCTTCTTTCTCTCTCTCTCCCTCTGCAGCTGCGGCTATGTAGTCGGAGAACTAGTCGTTGATATTTATACAACACAGGGGCACGAACGTATATAATTGGAAGCCGGCGCGCGGAAAATCGCTGTTTTACGGCTGTTCTGGGCGGTCGCGGAATGTTTGTTTATTATGGGTATATAGTAGGAAGGGAGAGAGAAAGAGAGATAGCGCCGATTCCGCGGTCCAAGTAATTTGGCGAGAATTTAAATACAATCGGTGCGATTGTGAGAGCTACGAAATAAATCCTTAGTTTATTGTAATCGAGGCGTGACCGCCGCAGATACAAATCTGCTCCAATTCGGAGTCTCCGCAGAAACAGCTGCTATTATATGCTTTCTCCGTCTCTTTCCTCCTGCGTTTGTCTTTTTTTGCTTACTGCGCGTATAAAGAGGAAGGGACCCGCACGTTCCTTTTTAATTAAGCCGTTAAGTTAAATTGACGGTGTTTAAAGATTGAAAAAAAAACGTGCAAGCCCGGGGAAATTGGCGGGCTGATGAACTCGTTGGTTCATTCGCGCGCGAGAGAAAGAACCCGATCTACAACTACCCGCGCGAACCAAACGCACCTCCGATTAATGGCCTTCATTACTGAACTTTTGCGAGAAGGAGTGAAAAAAGGTAAAAGCTTGCGCGCTCGCCAGCGTAAAAGTGGAAAGACCCTTGGGCTTTAAAATTGCAGCCGATTGAGACATTGTATACGTGTATACGTATACACACGCGGGAATCCCGTGAAGGAAATTTTTCAGGCTGTAACTTCCTCCGCATCGCAATTCGCATCGATCAAGATTACAATCCGCGGACTCGCGCTTGCCTGCCGCTCGGCTCGCTCGTAAACTCGAGGCTCGCTTATTGGCTCTTTCTTATACACTCGCACGTGCATGTGCGTGCCTGTGCGTGTAATAATGCCTGCTCGGCTCGAATGCGCTTAATAACCCCGAAAAAAAAGCGAAGCGAAGGAAGCGAAAAAGCAAAGAAAAGACGGCGGAATAAAAGGCACACACACATACAGTGCGAGGCCTGACGTCAGCCCTAACACAAGGAGTCCGCGCTCGCTCGGTCTTTTCTTTTCGCAAGCGGGAGCGAGCGATAAATACGTTTGGCAAGTTACATACACAACGAGCGCCGCGGCGCGTATATAGCACCGCGAGCGCGCGTTCTGCCCGCTGACCCATTTGTGAAACTCGCGACTCGCCGCACAGTTACACCACACGCGCGAGCGAGCTAGCCAGTGCGACGACGGCGACGACGACGACGACTGCTTACGACACTCGCTTTACACGAATTACGCCCAGGCAAGCCGCCAGAGTAGACACTCGGCTAAGTGTGTTATATACATATCCATATATATATACGCGAATTTGGTGTGCATACGTGTATATGTGTGACCGATGGCCCATGCCCGATTTTCCCCGGTGACAATGGGGCCGTGACTGTTATATACTTATACGCTTACGTTATAACCCCCTGTATACATGTGCACATGACTAATATACTCCCAACCTCGGTGACTTTCGAGCGTACAGTAAAGTTACACGATCGCCCGGGCTCGCTCCTGCGATTTCTCGCTTCTTTTGCAAGCGCCGCACCGCGACCGTGGAAAAACCGAGTTTCACGAGCTTGCGCATAGCTTCCCGCGCGCTCGCTCGCTCGCTGTGCTCTCTTCGATTATATACCTCATCCGTGCTCCGCGGCGCGTAAACGCATAGCGAATATTATGCGTGCGCCGGCAGCAGCCGAGAGGAAGATTACGTGAGAGCCGAAGAGTAGCAGCTACTACCGGCGTTAAAAAAGTTACGGCCTCTGCGCGCGCGCGCCTGTATAACGTACTTCCTCGTTTCTCGCTCGCATCGGCAATCGAGGAGGAGGCGGCAGCGGCGGCGGTCGAGATAAGCTCTCTCTCTCTTTCTCCGATTCCGCGAACGAAGGCTCGGGTCCACCTTCTTCCCAGGGTGCAGGCGAGGAGAAGAGCCGCCGGTGAAGGGAGCTGTAAAACAGTCGTAACGCGGCCGGCTTAACGATCGCGAGGGGAGAGCGCGAAGGGCGAGCTCTTTGGCGATATTCAGCGGCCGGTTCATTCCCGCGCGAAAGCCTGATTGCCGAACGGATGGGCGAAAAGTCGCCTCTGTGTGTTTGTGCACGCAGCGACTGTAAAACGAGTGAGAGTTGGGCCCGGCTTTTGTGTCCCTTTCACGGGCCGCGATACTGTGCGGACGAGGATGAACAAAAAAAATCAGCGGGCAGCCGTCTGTGAAGTCTATACGCGTAGCTGCCGCGTGTAGATTAAAGCAGTTGCGCCGTTTTGTTCCTCCGTGCGATCGCGGGGAATCGAGGCGTGCAGTCTTTAAATATGAAGGAAATTCTAAGCGCGAGAGTCGGCGCGCTGCCGTATCGGTCACAGACCTTCCCCGCTGCGTTTATCGCACTCTTACGCCGGAGCGTATATAATCACGCATCACACTTCTTTTTCCTCCTGAATTATAAAGTCAGTGAAAAAACGCGTGTTTCTCTACACATGCAAAATTTTCCGAATCGAGCCCGGGGAAGTATATAGTCTCGACGGTCGATCGTGCAATAAAATATAACGCTCTCGGGTGTCAGCCTCGCACGGGGCTGGAATATCAGCCGTCGTCACCGTCACCACCGCCGCAGCTGCGTCAATATTTCTCCGAGCGCGGAATATCCTTCTCTCTCTTTCTCTCACTTTTTCGCCAACTAAGGCGCGGTTCGCTTTGCGGCCGCCGCTTGCTGACTGTCGTCAACTCAGCTCTCTCTGTCTCTCTCCCTCATTGCAACTACGCGTGGTCGGTGTCTCGTAAATTTCCAAAGAGACGAGCTCCGCTCCTCCTTCTCCCTTGAGCGTGAAAAATTTTTGCACGCAGCACAAAGGGGGAAGTTGCACAATCTACGCACGCGCGCTCGATCCCCCGTTTGCTAAAAGGAGGAGGAAGAAGAAGAAGAAGAGTACAAAGAGCGCGAATCTGCAGGGAACAAGCGCGCTTTTCTGCTCTGGGAAAGGATCTTGGCTTTTGTAGAGCACCACCGTTGCGCGAATATACTGCGGACTCGCAGATCCCTTTGTCTGACGCGCTCGCGATGGCTCGGAGCCAATGTTTTTGGCGAGAACGATACCGCGTGGAAGGGCGTCGTGTGTAACGCACAAAACGCACGGCTGTATATAGCTTTATGTATTATACAAGTACGTGACGCGAGGCAGTTTCGGCCGCTCTACATCTAATCGGCGGGGATTTGCCTTTTTAACTCGCGGCCTCTTTTTGCAGAACGAACAAACGCCCGATTGTATACTTTCGCCGGCGGTGCGTGTATATATAGCGCGAAAGTCGATCCGGCGATAAATCCGCGGACGTTCGACGTTGTATACGTCCCGCTTGCAATTTGTCGTCGCAGCGACACACTGTCTCTCTCCCCTCTTCAGGGAGAAACAAAGCTTTGCTCTTCGCGACCGCGTGTCGCCGCACACCACACTCGAAAAAGCGAGTATATATATGTATAACGGAGCATTATACTCCGCCCGCGGCGCTTAAAAGCTGCGCGACGTGCGTGCGGAATACCACGCAGCCGCGAATTTACGGTTACGAGGTGAACTGACTTCGCTGTAAATTCGCCTTGAGGTTCGTTCCTGTGCGTATAGTGGCGGCTCGAAAGTTCTCTCGCGGTGAAAGAAAAACACGGAGGAGGCGCGGGCATGAGCCATCTGGGGAGGAAGAAGAAGAAGAAGCAGCAGTGCCGCGAGAAAGACCTCGTTTATGGGTTTACGTGAGGCGGCGAGTGAGCACGTGCGTGCGTGCAGCGACATATATGTATGTGTGTGTGTACATAAAAAGGGAAGGGACTGGCGTATATACACGCGGCACAGTAAAATTCCTTTTATCATCGTTAGCGCGACCACCTGGGGATAAACAATTTTTTATCTCGCCGACAGTCCTGCTGCTCGATTTATGCTTTTCTTGTGTGTCTGCGGGAGAGAAAAATCACTTGCACGCTGAGCTCGCTTAAATTCGCTCAATGACGGTTTAATCCGACAAACATTGCTGGTATTTTAAAAATGATATTGCTTAAAGTGACTCGTGACACGAAATTCACTGCTCTTTAAATGTTTCGGGAGTGAGTAAAGTGTACGCGCAGACGAGAAAGAGAGAAAGAGGGAGAGAATACGGAGAGTGTGCGCTGTGTGCGTGGGATTTTAAGAGCTCTTTAAAAAAAACATGCCTCTTTCTCTTGAAGAGCAAGTCGAAGCGGAAATTTTTGCGGGCACATTAGTCGTAAAATTTCGCTTTAATTAGAGTGAAGAGTCCACTCGTTATGACTGCAGACGATGCTGGTCGCGCTTCGGAGCACTTTGCATGGAAAATTGTGGCAGAGAATGTTTTTGGAAGGGTAAACAATGAGTGGGATTTTAACTTTACCCCCACGTGTGTATGCTTTAAAATGAAGAGCGTAGGCGAATAATGGAGAAAATCTGAACCAGGAGGAGCAACGCATATTCAACAAATAAATTTTAAATTAAAACTTTACCGAGAAAACAAAACCAAAAGCCACCATACTGACCTCGAAAGCCCAGATTTAATCACACACACATCACTCTCGAGACCATACGCACCGCCCAACATCCGACCGCGAGCACAGAAGGCGAAAGTGCGTGGGGGCGAACGTGGCAAAAAAACGGAAGCAGAGAGCAAAAAGAGAGAGAGAAAGGAAAGGGGGCTGCGAGAGAGAGCAAGAGAACGCATCAGCTGAGCAAAAGCTTAGTCTACGCGTTATCTGGTTTCACTCAAGCTCCGTGTGGGCTATAATGCAACATATGCGCGCGAGCGAACGAAACTCGAGAGCGCGGGTACGTAAAGAAAGGGAGAGAAAGAGGGAGGCGAAGAGTGGAGCACATGTGAAGAGCGAAAGAGGAGAGGACGTGAGAAAAAAATTATACACGCGAGAGAGCGCGGAGGAGGAAGAGGGCGATGGAGATAGGAAGCAGAATCGTGCCCGGGAGTGTAAGCCGGCCGCCGCTGAGATTTTAAAAGCAAGCTGCTGTCTTATTTTAAGGCTCAGCCTCGAGCGTAACGCTAATACGATAAAAGCTTAGATAGTTTTAAAAAACTTATCAAAGAATAAAGTATTTCTCGGCTAGTTTTATATACTTAGATTAACCGAAAATATCGAAGCTCTAAACCCGCTCGCGTAAAAGTCATATTAGACACAACTCAGCACGTGTGTAAATCTCCGACGAATTTCGGAAGCCCGCTACAGCAGCATAAGATCTTACGACTCTCCCCATCCCACCAACTCTCATATACGAATATATATATATAAAGTCTCGTGCCCTCGCCTGTGCTATCGCTCCGGAATCTCGTGTTCGGCTCGCGCGCTCTCCGAACCGGAAGATCATCGTTTGCCGGCAGCGCTGCTGGCTCGCAGCAGACTATCTCCGGGGCCGGGATTGTAAAGAAGACCGCTGAAAAAGCAAATCTCGCCTCGGACGTGTATGTGCTGTGTGCAGCTCCCTGACGTTGGCGATTTTCTGCGACTACGCAGTTTCGGGGAAATTGTGTTTCTGGAACGCGCGTTAAATTTCGGTGGTGCTGGAGAGAGAGAAAGAATATGTATATAGGTGGTTGGGGAAGGCAGTGATTCGGTTTTGTAGAAGGAAAAGTGGTTTTTCTAATAGAAATAGATAAGAAGTGGTTGGTTCTTTTATTGAACGTAATCAAGCGTATATTATTTCAAATGATAGTAATTTTATACAATAACTTTCTAATCAATTAAATGTCTTTCTATAATACACAATAATTTTTTACTCTCTCGACGCATTCGATTTATCTGCGGTGCCAAATGAATAGAATAACTCCTTTATCAACCGCAATAAAAACATAAACAAACATGCGCTCTGCAGCGTACATTTCTTCAACTCACCCAGACACTCCCCTTAAATCAAACAAACCATTCTTAAATAATTAACACGCGCAGCGAACCGAGAAAGAAAGAGAGAGAGAGAGAAAAAAAAGACCCTCTGCACTTTTGAAAACCGGTCGTCCAGTTATCGCATACCGCTGGCTCATTATTTAGTTAAGCGCCGCGTGCATTAATGACACTCGCACACACAAACTCAAGCTTTCCTTTCTCCCTTCCACACATGCCATACTTCGCGTATTTACCTTATACTTCTGTCGCTTTTGAAAAAAGGCCAAGAAGACGAAGGTTGGCAGAACCTCGCGATTATTTTTCTTTGAATAATTTTATCGCAGCCCTGTGCGTCGAGCCTCGCGGTTATCGGCTTAAACTCGCCCGACACTGCACCTCGGTAGCCTCGCGCGTCCCTTATCAGCGTGCTTCGTGGTAATCAGTTGTTGTTACAAGATAAAGTTCATATATGTATAGTTATATATACCTATAACAATCATAGCCCGATCCTCGGATTGTGCAGTAAATTTTTTGCCCTGCGCAACGTGAACGCGCTCGCAGAGAGAAAGGGAGAGAGAAAGCTCGCCCGCTCGAGGGTAGGAGTTACGACAATCGCCCTCCTTTTTTCCTCTCCTCAATGCCGCGAGGGGGGCATTGAATGCAAGCGAGAGAAAGAGAGAGAGAGAGAGACTGGCTCACACAAATAGCCATTTCGCATTTTTCTTTCTTCTTCTTCTTCTCTTTGGCTCTCGCATATATACGCACCGCGTCCCCTCTCACTCTATACCTCCCCACCTTTTCATCTCCGGTCTCGTCTCTACGCATTCTTCCCCGGTGGTGCTGGTGGTGCTAATGCACAATAGTCCCACCGAGCTCTCAGCTCGCACACAGAGAGAAAGAGAGACCGACCGTATATATGCGGGCACGAAATCTTTTCTCCCTTTTTTAGCCAAGCCTCTTTTTTCTCTCTCCTCTCTTTTCTTGACCACCGCGCTCACATAGAAACACGAGGAAGGGAAAAAGCGAGAAAAATGGCTTCTAGCTCAAAAAATAATGAATTTTCGATCCTCCTTTTTTTCTCTGCCTCTCTTTTACAGCGGAGAATGCGGTTATACATTCGGGAGGGTTCGCGGAGGGGCAGGTTCGCGTAATTCCGATGGAATTAGAGTGGGACATTAAAAAAGCCCCCCTCCCTCTCTCATGCTTTTGGCCGGGCTTGCTGCCGCAAGTAAACGGTGAAATTGAACCACGTTGGTTTTTCGTAATTCCGGGTAGTAGGCTGCGCGCGAGTATAGAGCAACGCTCAAACCGCAACCGGCCGCGCGCGCGCCCGCTGTGTGTACTGCGAAATAACCACGAGAAACTAAAAGGTCGTTCGATGCTAATATACGTGATAGACATCGCCAGCGTTTTCCCCTTCTACGCTCTCTCTTGCTCCCTCCATTTCGCCTCAATTTCGCAGTTTACGTCGCCATGAGGTCAGGAAGAAATGATGTCTTTTCCATCCATAAAAACACAACGCGCGTGCTTGCGCTCCTTTTCGTTTATTCATTCAGATAAAAATCGCGAGCGCGCACTTAAAAGTTTAACAACGGAAAAATTAAACGTATATATAATACCATTCGCTCTTACAGAATCTTTTGTCTCGCGAAATGAAATACACATCGCAGATACACACTGCGTTAATATACGAAGTGGCGCGCGCGTGCGCATTAAAAGCGCTATTAACACTTGCGCTCGCGCGCGTTGACACTTATCATAAAGATAAAGCGCGCGACGCATGAAACGCGGCGATGAGATTTAAAAGTGGGTTTATTGCAGAAGACTCGCGTTCGCACTGCGCGCGAGCACGTCCAATGACGATTTACGATGAGAACTATACGTGCGCGCGGCTTCCAAGTCGCCATAATTTCTTCGCGATCGCGATTACGACATAATACGCACACAGACACAGCCTAGAGAGTTAGTAATATCAGTAGCAGATGTGCGATGGAAAGCACATCACGCGCGCCGCGAGCACAGTGCGTCCGTTGCTCAAGTGCACAGTGATCGGCCGATGGCTAGAGCTGACGGAAAATAGTGTGTACACAGAGAGTGCGAGGAGGGTAGGGCGCGTATAGGCTAAAGTGTCCCCCGGGACTAGTCGTATAATCGATGATTGATTGCGCTCGTAAAAGCCATTCCAGTGCGCCGCGGGAAAAAAACTCGACCCTCCTCGCCTGTACACGGCTTTTTTCACTTTTTCGTAGTAGTAGTTCTATACTAAAGAGACTTTCCGATAATAGTCTGCTTATACTCGACTTGGGTGTCGAACGACTCGACAACGGCCGGCTCATGTGCACCGATTTGTCGTGTATTTGACGCGAGGAATGCGAGCATGAGGATGCGTTCGATGCTTACAGGTACATTAATTTTGTTTTGTACAGAGGAGAGGGAGGGAAAACGTCGAAAGCCGCTCACACTCTAGACTGCACAGTTTATCGAGCGTTATTAAGCCGATTCGATTTCTCGCTGCCCGGCGGCTCACGGCGCGCGGCATGGCCTTGGGGATAAATAAACTTTCGCTCGGCAGCTCGGCCGATATTTCACGGAGCGAGCACGCATGAGCGATTGATACGTACATATACCCACACACGCGCACGCCTGTATATACACGTATCGTATTACTTACAAGCCAAATTTAAAATCCTTAATTGTCGCAATTTGTTTGTTCCTCTACCGCCGCGCTCCCACCTCTCGAGTTTTTCTGATGTGTATTGCACTCGAAAGTAGCTCGCAGCGGGAGCCGTCATTTTTCTTGCCGAGTGCCTGCGTGTATATAATATGTTCACGAAGATGCGATTGTCGCGAGCGCGCTGCTGACGTAACCACTTGGTGCCAATCGCAGCGACGCTGCGTTGAGAAACTGCGACGGTGAATAAAGAAGCGACCGCACGCGCTTCTTTTATTGATTACGTCGACGCCGCGCGCGCTCACATTTTGCAATTGCGCGAGCGAGCGATTTTACAACAAAGGCGATGCGCGTGAAAAGTTTTTTTTTTTTTTTGTAAAGCGTAGAGAGTTTTGTACGTTTAGGCGCGAAGGTGAAGCGTTTTGTTAGGTGAGAGAGAGAGAGAGAGAGAGAGAGAGAGGGAGATAAGATAGTAGGGGCGTTTCCTGTGTGTTTACAAATAAACTTTTTGTAACTTCTTATCCAAAAAGTTTTACGCCGCGCTTGATAAAAAAGAAAAAAAGGAAGGCAGCGTTTCTAGACAGCCTTGAATGAAGCCTGATACAAGAATGAATGAATGAGTCTTTGGGTCGATAAAAGTCCGTACGACTCGTATGCCACCTCCTCGTCGTCATCGTCGGCATAGCAGCAGCCTTCGGGCGTAATTTTTAAGCACGCACGCGTAAATTAATCGGCGAAAATGCGGGTATTAATTATGCGAGAAAAATGTGTTAATAACAAGCCTTTCGCATAACCGAACGTTTTATAATGAATTGTTGTTGTCTCTTTGCGGGACGTCTGTTATTTTTGTCCGGCAAATGCGCAAATAAAAGTTAAATGTTTATACATATATAATAAAGCCGATAAGGTGTTCACCGGCGTGCTCTGTCGTTAGCCTTGGGGCATGAATCTGATTACAAGTGTGTGCGTGAATTAAACAGCAGAAACGAGTGCAAAAATTGTAATAAAAAATATATATATCAACACGGAGCAGTTTGTAAACATTACCGCTTTTTGGGAGGAAGACGTTTTCCTCGCGTGAATCACTCATTCTCGGTGTAATGTATGACTTAATTGTCTGAAAATTAATTTTACAGCTTAAAAGAAATATCGTAAAAGTAAAGCCAGTATTCAGATAAAATATTTAAAAAATTATAGTCGGTATGACCTTTCCGATGAATAAAAAATTTGTTATTTATACGTGATGCGACTGCACTTGTTATAATCATAATAATAAAAAAGAAGTCGCAAAAGAACCTGTCTTGCAGTTTCTTCAGCCGTAATTCTTAGCGCACAAGCAAAATTGCAACTGTGAGAGGTAATTCCGTCGCTCTCATGGAATAATTTCACACAATTACATTAACATAAATTCACATCACTTTAAGTAATATCTAGCACGAATAACATTTAATAGTAGTTTTCACATTACTCAATTTTCTCTCAAGCAGAATCAAAAATATAACATTTATGTAATTATTCATCTTGCTCACTTTTATACAAAAATTGACATCTATTACAATGTTAAAAAATGCGCAAACCGACACACATCGCTCCACATCACACTGACAATCAGATCCATATCAAAATATTAAGGGCACATTAAGATCAATAACGGCTCGTATCATCTTATTTAATTTGATCGAAAAGTACAAATGAACATGCCCAGTCACTGTGACATAATCGTGCCGAGAGCGAACGTAACGCGACAAGAGAGAGAGAGAGAGGGAGAGAGAGAGAGAAAATGCGGATCTGCGGTTCCTTTGCAATCGGTTATCCGGCGGCGGCAGCGGTCGAGCCGAAGGCCCTTCAATTGACCACCTCGTAAAGTCCTCAGACAAAGGAGAACAAAGGCCCAGATACAGTGACGTTTTTTGCACACACACACACAGAGAGACGTATACACAGGTCGCGCTGTGGCGGTGAGTGAGCGCCTTCCCTTCGGTTACTAACCATTCAGCAGAACATTCGCTTTCTGTACTTGTGTACAATGGTCATTTGTTAAGCGAATAGTCTAACAATGAATCGAATCAAATTAAAACGTGAAAAGTTTAGCATTGAACGTGAAAATAATAAGAATTTATTTGTTAAACTTTTTAGTTCAAATTCCAAGATTTCAAGCAATTGCTTGAATAATAATTTATTTAAATAATTATATTTCTAATAACATTATATAAGTTATTACGCATTTATTATTCACCGAAATTCTACACAAAGATACCTATACAAGAAGTAAAAAATTCTCTCTCGCTCTTCCACCGCATTGTCTTTCCACTTGAAAAGAAAGTACAGCCGGCAAATTCGTGAATGGCTTTCAAGTGCCAAACGAGAGCTCGCCTCAAGAACTATGTGTGCTTCCTAAAGGCTTCCTCTCCTCTGGCTGTCTTTCTACTAGAGAGTCTCTGCACGCTCCAAAGAAGTAGCGGCAGCGGTTACACGCGCATGTATAAAGGGCAAAAGCAAAAGGCCTCTTTTTACACCTAAGAAAAGCTCGGCTCAAAATACGGGCTCACTCGCTTCTCAGACCCGCATTGCGCGAACACACAAGCCTCGCCTCGCCTACACACCTTCACACACACACACTTACCTATACGTGCACAGAGAAAGAGGCAGCCGGACGGGCACGCCGCCGCCGTTGCCATCGCGCGGGGCCCGCAGCAGAGCGAATACTTTCACTGGTTTCACGGCCAACGGACGCGTTACACGATGCTAATAATACCGGCGGGCGCGCATTGCTCCAGCGCCTCCGCACACTCACAAACACATACATTGCAGACCTAACACGTAAGACCTCGGCGGGCGATTCGCCACGCATCTCTGCATGTAGGAAACAAGCCAAAGCGGCCTCGCCTCTTTCGCCAAGTTGATGCCGAGGGCGAATTCCTGCTCGATCCGCCGCCGTCGTCGCGCCGCTCGCATGCTATTCGATCGAAACGGTCGACGACCTTTTTCTTCCGCAGCACAGGCTGCAGTATATCTATATACACGTCGAGTGTGTCTTAGCGCGAGCGAGCGAGAGAAAGAGAGCGCGAAACTCGCGCGCGTTGTGTGTAGAAGGAGAGAGAGAGAGAGCCTCATCGATCTGATCTTGACCTCCATTCTCTCTCGTGCGCTCTAGCGCATTATGTATTTCTGTGCGCTGGCACGCTGCGTATATAAGCGTCTATACGGCGGCCTCGCTCGACAAAGCGAGTTCGACCTGCCGAAAATTGCTGAATAAAAGGCTCCCTGGTATCTGAGAATAAGATTCTGGCAGGTTTATTGTACCGCTTATACTCTTGATGATTACATTATAGGTGTACAGGCATGAGTTGGCGATAGATGTAATGTTTGCTCAGGTCGGTGTATAATAATAATTCTCATGCCCCCGCGTATATCACACGCTCTTCTCTCTCTATATATATCTTTGTCTCTTTTTATGCGCCGCTTAATTTACGATTTTGATCCGCCCCGATAAGATGCGGTATATATGGGAGAGCCGCGCGTCGAGAGGCAGCTACTACCACTACCATTCTTAATGTCTATTGTGATTCCATTATTATCTCGCATCTAATAGCTTAATAGTCGCTCTCAATCGAGCTACCTACCGCACACACACATAGACACAATGTAATTTTTTTCTCTTCTTCGGATTCAATATTACCGCACCGTCTGCGATCTCTGTGATTTTCGAGGTCACGCCGCGCCGGCGGCTCGTGACTTTTACCGAGAGGCGCGCGCGCGTGCACGTAACAATAAAAACCTTTTTTACAAATAGTGAGAATGCATCGTATACAACGTCGTTACATAACACACGCAGCATCGGGCGCCTACTACTGCAAAACTTTAAATTGAAATCTCATCTTGCCGTTGCAGACTCCGAAACTGAAGGATACATCTCGAACTTTTCGACATAGACATGTTCGATTCTCTTGTTCGATTCGCATCGGTCCCAACGACAAACTGCCAACGTACATAGCTCGCCACAAAGTTCCTTGTACTCCTCCTTGGCTCTTGCGGCGAACTTGGTGAGACGGCGAACCGTGAACGGTGTATATATCACACACACACACACCCTACGCGCAGAGACCGCGGCGGCGCGCGTTGTTCCCGACACGGAAAGTGCGCGTCGAGCATAGATATTGGATGTCGTCGACACGCGTTGAACATCCGGCGGAAGGTACCTCCGCCGCCACGCCGGTGTGTGTGTGTATGTGTGGAGAACAATGCACATTCGAGTGCCTCTTCACCTTCTCCCTCCCTCCTTCATTATGGTATCGCGCTTTCCTGCATCAAAAACGAGCTTCTTCCCTTCTCTCGACGTTGTATACAGCCGAGGGAAAAATCCCGCGGTTTTTCTTTGATGCCTCCATATGTGTGTATACCCTGTTCTCGTGCGCCGCCCCCGCGAAGCAGAATGGATACAGGGGCACACGACGGAGAAAGATGTATAGACAGAGAAAGAGAGTGATATACCTATACCGTTATTAATCCGCAGGCAGATATATTATATACGTCACCGCAGCAGCGGCAACATTCTATTTTAGTGGGAAACTTTGACCTCAAACTACTTACTCGCGGCTTCCGAGAACCGCGCTAGCGCGACGGAGATCGCGTACATGAATTCTAAACAGAACGTGCCTTATTCCGCGGCGTGTAATATTCTTCGCAAATAAAGAGAGAGAGAGAGGAAAAAGGTTCAACGTGCCGTCGACCGCTAGCGTACGTGCACACATATATATAGGTATGCACACGTGAACACACTCTCTGTTCGTGCGCTGCCAGAGTGTGTATAAGCGGATCAATTTGACGTATGTACACGAGTGATTAGACGGAACGTGACTTTTCAGTTACAACATTCCCTTGTTACGTTCGGCGAATTTGTCAATCTAAACTCGCTCCGTGTGTGCGTGCATATATCAGAAGTCCTCGAGTTTCGTGCTGAATGGCGTGTGCGTGCGTGTTTTGCAACGAGCGAAAAATTCGTTGTGCGATTTGACATTGTGACGTAAGGAGTTACAAAAAAATTTCAGTTTATTCCGAGAAATCCAATATATGTTAGATTAGAAAGCCGTAAATCAAAGGAATTCTCGCAAGCTCCGGCTAAAAAAAGTATACGTTACAGCTTACAGCGTGCTTTCGACATTCGGCATTAGCCTATTTTTTGGTTTCTTTCTTCACACCATTTCCTTGAAACCACTAACAGAATAAGCCAAACAAATACGAAATCCGAAAATCTCACATAACCGCGTGGGGCGACCGGCGATATGCAAATTTTTGCGGCGAACTCAACTCTCTCCTTGTCTACATGGCACCTTCGTTACGATCCTTCACCTATTCTGCGATTTGACGCAGCTGGACAACTCAACGAGCTTTAAAATCGTCGTGCTCCGGATGTATATTCATGAAATTAAGCAACTCCGACGACTACTCCGAAACGTATCTGCCCTATTCTTACATTCTTTTCTCCATTCAAGCATCACCTTTTTTATCTCACCTCCAGAGTCACACAGAGCTCTATTCTAAATCTCAAGGATCTTTCACCACGTGCTCCCCTTGCCCTTATACACATACATGAGTATACGCAACTTGCTCGCGCCTCTTTACTGTGTCGGCAACTCTCCTCTACACACTGCATCTCCTCCGTCGCCCCACCTCCTACTCCTTCTATTCCCTCCCTCTTCTTCCCCTATCAATCTTTCTCTCCCTTTCACTCGCGAGCGCTCGCGCGGCGTCTCTCCCTCTCGCAGAGTAGTAACAGCGCGCGGCGCGCAGCGACGACAACGGCAATAAAACCCGTGTGCACGCGCGACTACTCCCCTCTCCTCTTCTCTCTCGAGTGTGTAGTATATAGTTCGTGAGTGTCAGTGGGGCGTGCGCGCGCGCGCGACTTCGAGCTCTGGAAGGATACACAACTGGCGGCTAGTTTTGCATGTGTGTGCAAGAGAGAGAGAGAGGAGGCGTGAGCTACTCGCCACGAGGAGGAAAGAAAGAGAGGCGGTGGCGGCGACTGCGTGTGCAGCGCCGCAGACAAGGTCATGGTTAGCGCGCGAGCGACGTGGAACGCTGCACACTGAAAGAGCCAGAGAGCCAAAGAGAGAGAGAGAGAGAGAGAGGGAAGGAGAGAGAATTGCCGAGGGAGAGAAGGATGTGAGTCGCGCGAGCGAGCAGCCATCTTGGGAATGAATGCACCTAACGTCATCGCTGTTGCTTGCGCCTGCTTATAGGTATTGTCTGCCTGTATACGCGTGTATTATATGCTCGAATAGTGGAGGCGTTCTTTTCACGCTCGAGGATAAGTGTGTGTAATACCTATACAGAGAGAGAGAGAAAGATTAGTTGATTTGTCATCGCTGCGGTTTTACCCGAATGTCAAGTCGCGGACCGGCGTTTGTTCATCGTATGTCCTGCGGCCACGTGAATTTATAGTTAGTTACACGCCTAAATATGACGCGATCGGCATTGCTTTGTCTGCTTCTCCACTGCATTGCATACAGAGGAATTAACCAATTTTTTCCAGCTTCTAATGAAAGGTTATTCTATTTGCTTGGGAACTTTTCAAATTTTCTCATTATAGCCATCGCAACAGTCGCTGCTGCTATTTATATGGTCTTTTCAAAGCACACACACACGTCAAGATAGTATCTATTCGCATATATAAGACACCTACCCTGCACTTTTGTAAATTTGTCTTGTTTTCGGAGCGAAACACAATTAAACGCGGATTACTCCTTTCGTCAACGCGATATTATTTCATAAAACACTGTCGCACACACACACACACACACACACGCACGTGCGCGATTTTCCTCATTTAAAGCGAGTCTACGATTCCTTCTCTCCGTCTTCGCATAAACAATACGTTAATGCAATAACGGCGAGATCGCATCAGCGCGTTAAAATTCACCATTATCAACTTTATTACGAAAAAATTCAAATAACCCGCGCGCCCGTAATGATCTTTCGCGCGTTTTTATTCGACGCATATACATATATATACACGCGAAAGGAAATACTCGCGCGGGCGCTAAGATCGTTAGGAATAATTTAAAAACACGACGATTTTGAAATTTACGAGTACGGAGCACGAGCGCCGTGTGTATATATATATCTGCTAATGAAGGTTTTAACGAGCTCACGCGCGGGATTTTGCATGATGAGGTAATAATGGAATATGCTCTCGAACGCGCGTATAAAGAAATTAGCGGGAGCATTTTTGCGCAAGCGCGGTTCAACCCACGCGAGATGATACGCATACGCGATAAGATATATAAAAGTGCGTACTTATGTAGACTTGGGAAGATTGATCCGACGCTACATAAAATCCTAACGTTCGTCGAAATCCTTGACGCCCGCGCACACTATACTCACGAGGTGGTATCGCCGTACACTTTGCATAATAAGTCGCTATAAAGTCGCCGCGGACACCGTATAAAATTTTACAACTTCATTCGCGCGCCTGCTTATAAGTACACGGCATTAGCACTGGCGCCGATCGCCAGCTGCGCAAGTACAGTAATAATACAATCCCATATAGCGATACTGCTTGTACAACGAGGGGAGGAAAAAATAGGACGTCGTAATATAGTATACTTACATAGCTATGAGGGTTTTTGTAACACCTCGCCGAGTTTAATTAGATTAAAGCGAGTGGGTTCGGCCGCAATCGGCGCTTGCGTATATTTAATTGCGGCTAACGGCTCGCAGTGACGCAGTATAGTAACTAGTCTTCGACTTGGAAAACAAAAGGGACACGTCATCGATGCGCGCGCGACATGGAGGCCACTTTCGATTTCAGAGCCCGTGAGAAATGTCGCTTCTATAATTGTCACGGTGCTGTTTAAGAAGAGTCGCCGTGTTGATTGAAAACTCGTCAATGTTTAATATAACCATGATCATGCGTTGGTATATATATCAGTGTGACATACTTTAGATTTGTTATACCGAGAAGTCATTGAGAGATGATAGAAATATGTTTAAATATTTGCAGGAGCGAAAGACGGATAGCGCGTAATTGAAGCTGCGCAGCTACGTGTGCAATTATTTTTTCTTCTTTCTTACGAGCGATTGCGCCGTTCTATCTTTGTCGGCAGGGCTCGATTTACCGTTTCTGCCGCGCACTTGAGAGCGCTTTAGATAAGAGCGAGCAGCAAGCTTTTGCTCGCCCTTATCGTCTTTTAAGACTAATTTATGACGTTTATGAGAGATAAAAGCATAAATCTGAGTCACGTTAAGAGACTTTCCCAGAAAATCTATCTTTATGGTGCTTGATTAACCGGAAATAGCACGAGGATATTACCCAGATTAGATAGAACAGGTGAGCTTCGTTGACGACGGGCTACTGCTCCAAAAAGCAATTACACTCGTAAATCCAAACTTCCTTAATTACGCTCTATACAAATAACGTTAACTCGTATATCTCGGGGCGCGGAGGCTATTTTCGTAGCTTTCGCTTTCGCTTGGACTTGACCTTGAGCCCACCGCCTTAGCCTGGAAGCCCGAAGAAGCGGCGGCGGCGGCGGCGACGTCGTCGTCGTCGCAGAAAGATCGGATCAGTCGCGAGGATATCCCGAAGGAAGTGGGCGATCGCGTTCTCGCGAGGTAGGGGCCGGGGGGCCGCATGCACACACGTACACGGGACGGCGCCTCTCGGAGCGAGGCAGAGGGAGAGAGGGGTACAGAGAGAGAGGAAAACAATGGTGATTGTCTCGAAACGTTTACAGCCTAATTATGTGAACATGGCCCAAGCACGGTGGAATAACAATGCTATAACTCGTAACAATGTACGATTGTTCATTGTCTGTGCACGCTCCGGGACTCTCCTCCACCTCCACCTCTGCCTCCTCCTTATCCTTCGTCTTCTTTCCTTCCTCCCTCTCTCTCTTTCTCTCTCTCTTGCTCTTCCTTTTTCCCCACGTGTATTCCGCTTATCTACATATGATATACTTGTAAAGCGCTCGCATTACACGCGCCGCGTCCGGCCCGCGTCATTAGACGCAGCAGCTACTAGTGCCGTGCAGCAAGGGTCGTGCACGTGTACTCCCATTTTCCCGGGAGCTCTCCTCGCCTTTTTCCACCTTTTCCCGATATATGCACGCGCGCCGTTCGTTAATCGGAAAATCGATGTACCCCGCGCGAGGCACTCCTGTGCCGTAAACATACTATAGTAGAGCGTCCGAAGGGAAATACATTTAATCAGCGCGCGCCCCGACCAACCCTTCCCAGCCCACCGTCCTATTACACCGCTGGCAATAATAACAATATTAGAGATGGGAAGGACACGGCGAGGGTTAGGTCAGCGAGTTAGGAGGGACGACCTTTGATATTACACCCCTTTGAGCAAAGTGTGCGTAAATAAGTTTATGTATACCGATGGGTGGTGTGTGTGTGTGACCCCATCCGGAGGCCGATGAATAGGTCGAAGGGAAAAAAACGAAGCTTCACGTGCCCGAGTGCGCGAGCGTAAAGGAGCCTTAATTAGATAGAGAGGATATATTCGTAAAAAGGGAGCCCCGCCAAAGCCACTTGAAATTTCCGCTTCGCGTGGTCTCGTTATAGTCCGCGTAAAAGCTCTCTCTGCGTTGCATTCAAAAGCTACGCAGCCGCCTATACATAGGTATATGAAAATCTCTCACAATTTATTACCACGAAAATTGTAAACAGCGTTTCTTCTCCTCACCCGCGCACCGACAAGAAGAAAAAGAACCACCGTCGTGATTTCAATGAGCTCTCGAAGAAAAGCTCTCGGCGCACTGTCGCGGCGATAAGCACAAATAATACAAAGCGACGCGGCGAGTGCGTCACACACGTACATTATTTATAAGCTCGTCTTATAGAGATGAGTTTTTACGAGTAGCCGCAGCAGCGACAGTAGCACCGCTATATACACCGCAGCGCGCAAAGAGAGCAGATAGAGAGCAGTTATATATACGTACAGATACGTATATACATGTATGTCTCTTTGACGCGCCATGTTTGGCTCGCTCTTGGCGAAGGCCGCGAAAGGAATCGTGAATTCGGGTCGTTGAACCGAGCGCGCGATGACGCCTATCCTCTCGCTCGTATATATGCGGCGAGACTCTATATATGCGAGGCGGCTTATATTGAATAAATAGGAGGGGATCTACGTGGGAGCAGTTTGTTTTCGCGATAGCGCGTGATAAATAACCCGAGCGCTTGTGATGCGTCAAGAGCTGCTGCGGCCTTCATCTCGCTAAAGCGCGATCCTCGCGGAGCTTATATATGTGATGTGTGGAACGTTGACGCGCGGGGAGAATGAATTTACGTGCCGGTAAGCAGATCGATTAAGGTTCGAATATTGTTTTGTTATTGGCGAGTGGGACGTTAACAATAATGCGAGCATTGGGTAGCCTTTTGATATGATTCGTTTATTGCGTTCGTTACAAAGTTTTCTGCTGAGTAAATAAAGTCTTGACGGGAATTGTAAAAATATTCTCCATTATTGCAAGATTGTTGATCTTCCATGAAATTCTCGACAACAAATAAAAGCCATTAAAAAACACCTGTATACTTTTTCTTTGATCACAATACCCCACCGCGCCTCACAATTACGTCAATTATCCAATTATTTAATTAGAAAAAATACGTCCAATGACACCTACAGCCTTCACTTTCCAATCAACAGCCAACGAAACCTATCCGCTCCCTTACGCATTACACCTCATCATTGAACCGCCTCTATTATAGACTCACACATGTACATATACACACCGCAACTCTGATAGCTCGCGCTCGACACGCGTAAGGACATGCGTGCGCTGAATACATGCGCGTTAGAAGCTCGTCTAAGCCGTGCGGCAGTTCCTCTCTAGCTAGCGCGTGCCTTTCGTTTTTCCTTCGTTGGCAGTCGGTCCTTGAGAAAATCTTCTTGCCTCGTTTCTGAATTTCATCATCGCCTCGCGCGATCGTTGCGGCGTCGGCGCCATACCGATTCTATTCGCGCGTAAGCGCGGCGGCAACTCTTTTCTCATTTTCCTTCCCCCCGTTCGCGTCGTCTTTCCTTGACGGCGAGGAGGGAAAAAAAGGAAATCGCGCGCACGCAGCGGCTCCTTGGCATAGATTGTCGTCGTGAAAGAAATCTGCCTGTCTACGTCCTTCGCTCGTCTTTCTCCGTCGTGGTGGGGGGCGACTGGAAAATTTGCGCTTAGCGGGGAAAGAAGAAGAAATGCGAGGATGGAATACGTGCTTTGAGTGTAGAGCGTTTAATCTTATCTCTTACTTGTGATGGTTGTGTACTGCTTTGAAGTTTTGTAAATATTTCGCAAGGGCTTTTCTCGAAGCTTCCCGAAAATGTAAGTAAACGTTTTTAAATTGCCTGTAATACATCGTTAGATGCCCGGTAGAAGGTCATCAACTGGAGGGCCATCAGGCAAATCGATTTATACTTGCTTGCTGCTCTCGGCCATTTCCTCATTTCTATTGCTGAAAGCCCGCGTTTAACGCGATTTACGCTTGGACAGCTCAAGGGTCAATTCACAAAATAAATTTAATTTAGATTTTATCTGTAACAAGTGTCTAAATTTTTCCTAGATTTTATCGTGCCCACGCAGTGTGCAATTAAAGTAAATGCAAGAGCAATTAGGCCCGCCTATCCAAACAAAGCTAATTATTCCAAATTAATACATGTCAGTCGTCGAAATACAGAACCACCTTGCACGGAATGAACTTACATAACAGTTATTACGAAATCAAGCGCAACACAATCGAAACCAACAATATTCCAACGATATACCTCGAAAAAAGCCCCCTCCCTATACAGGAAGCCAATAAGCTCCCACGAAATTATTCACAAACCTTTTTTTCTTCCTTGCTCTTACAAACTAGTCGCGCGTGTCACCTTGAAAGCCTACTCGCGCCGACGACGACGCTTTATTTAAAAACCTCGCGCTCGACACGCGAGAGCCTCTCGCTTGGTATTGAGAGAAAAAAGCGCTCGTAAAAAAAGAGAGAGAAAGAGATATGGTATATATTGAAAAATCGTTAGATTATGCTGCCTGCGGTTTTTCTGCAGGCTCGCGCGCACGCGCTCGGCTAGATTAATAGAACGCACGGGCGGCGTGTGATGGCCTTCAACGAGGTTACGCGCTCGCGCCGGCATAAAAGGCTCGTTTGTTGGCGCTCGGCAGCTCGCGCGATGCCATGCCGCCGCCTGCCTTCCGCACGTGGTGAACGTGCAGCGCGCCAATGCCCGAAGGATATCCGAGCGATATATCTATACTCTGATCCTACATAGTATACAAGCTTTTCGCGCGCTTATTATTGTGAAAGGCTGCTAGTGTAACGTTATATACGCAGAGGGAGAGGCTCTCTAATTCACGGCAGACCGCTTTTTTCCGTGCGCGCTGTTACACACGCCATTATCATTCGCCGTGCAGGCCGAGCTATGCGCACACGCGGATATAATGCAGCGTGAAAGTCAATGAGACACGTCGCCTCGTCCCTTGCGATCGCCCTGATTTATTGCGGGCTTCGGCCGATCGACGAGACGCGAATGCTCTATCGGGCAAGCGCATGCGAATATTAAGTGTATAATTCTTTTTCCTTTCTTTTTGAGAGTAGTGTCTCCTTTTCCGTGTTTTCGCGAGTGAGACGACAACGACGACGACGACGCGATAGGCAACGGTAAATTCAACGTCGACGCCTTTCACCACGCGAATCCGTTCGAAATTCCCGCTGATTAATTGGCCAGAACCTTCGGAGAACCTGAATAATAATCACTTGTGCATGTGTGTGCACTCTAAACAGAGCCCCGAGCTCGCACTGTACCTATACACGTACCCGCGTGGCGACAATGATCGATCGCCCTCTCAATACCGCGTGTGTGTATATATGTGTACATCATTCCAGCCGTTCGTAATGCGGACGTATACCTGCATACTTACTAGCCGGCGGCTCCTCTCTGCTTACGTTTATATTAATCATCACTCAACCGGCCGAAAATCTATTATTTCGCGCGGCAACAATTATAAGCCCCATCCGCTCAAAGAAACGCGAGCATCAAAAACAATCGTGGCCCGCGGTATAGTAGTCTTCCACCACTCTTCTCGTTCGCCCGACCATTGTTCTCTCTCTCGCTCTTTCTCTCTCCTCTTGCATACATATAGCGTATTACAATGCGTATTTTCGGGGCCCCTCGCGCGATTGTTTCGCGAGCCGGCGACGCCTTTGGAATTAAGCGCGGCTGCGAGCCAGGGTGTGGCTATATCCCCGCTCCTCTCTCTCTTTCTCTCGCGAAAGAAAGTATATAATATACGCTTGGCTTGGACGGTGGCACGTCGATAATATTACGTACAATGACCGCCGGGCCGTTTAGAGGAGCGCGAGCTATAAACGTTGGCGCCTCAACTGCTTTTCTTACGCCCAGTCGTTGATATTTATATGTATAAGTAAGTAGAGGGCAGCTGGTGAACAGGTGCGGAGATGGAGCAAAGAAAGCATGTAAGTGCGCGCGCGTCAGCTGTTCCCGCGTAGTAAGTACGATTGGCGCGCGTTCGTTTCTAGTGTAGCATATTATGGCCCGCTATAATGTACGCGTGTTTTCTACGGGCTGGGAAACTGACCGCGCGAATGCTGCCTACATACGTGTACTATATACATGAGACCGAGATATTCGATAGGTTACGTAGATTGCGACTCACAGTCGGATCATTGTTTTCCCGGGTTCTCGATAGATTGATAGATATATGTATTCAACGTATATACTCTATGTATACCGGCATTTTTAGCGCTGCTCCGAATTTGGTAGCGAGCCGCGCCCGCGGCGCAAAATGTCCCGCCGGGGTATTACTTAATATCGCCGGCAGATAAAGCCTGTCTCTATTATAGCATTATAACGGTCCAGCGGTTCTCCGTCGGTAGCACGCGCGCGAGGGAAAATTCAGCGCCTTATTCGCGCTCGCGTGCTCTCGTTTCAGGAAACGTTAAATCCCTCCTCGCGCGCGATTAAGAAAACCGGTATTCGCCAGAGCGAGAGATAGAGAGAGGGACTTGCAACTAGGCGCAGCGTGCAGCCTCTCTGCGGGTTTGATCGATTCGAAGCTGCTATACGCTTCCGCGCTGCTGCAGCGCCGCGTACATTTTTTTTTGTGAGATCGCGCGTGTTTGACACGACCGCGGGATGTGGCGAGGGGATAATTATAGGCTACGAATTTTATGGACTTTCAATCGGAGTAATTCAATTAGCAGCTGTACGAGAGCTGGCGTGAAATCCAACGCGACGCCTATATTATTAAATTGTATACAGGCGCGTGTTGCGATGGTGTTCTTGCAGAAAATTATCGAAACTTTTCGGCGCGTAACAACTTTTAATCCCATAGCGATTTTTTGCGCTTGAGGTTCGCGTTACTCGCACTCTGGTTTACTTTTGTACACGTGTTTAACTGGGGTCCGAGACACGTCGGACAAAGGATGTAGAAAGCGAAATCACGCCGATTACGCAGCGTATAACAACCGCATATACTTAGTCTCTCGCCTATAATTGCAAATTATCGAATATTACACTACTGACCGCTCATCGAAAGGATAAGGTCAAAAAGATGACTCTCGCAAATACATCTATATATATTGCAATTTTTTCATCTGACCAGTTACCCTGGCAGGGGCGTAGAGAACGAATTCGGGTTGCCTCTTTCACCTCCCTCTCTCCCTCGCGTTATACGGATCAATACCGCAGCCAGCCAGTCGGTCGGTCGTGTGCGCTGTGCTGTGCGCGCAGAGAACGCTTTTAACCAGCCGGAGAGAGGGCCGGGGATTCGCGATAGATGCCACTGCGAAATTAACGGCTCCCGCCGCCGTCAATCGCCGCTGGTTTATGGCTTTACGAGGGCGTAAATATTTGCATGGCCAGCATAGCAGCAGCAGTCTTCTGATCTCGCGCCGGCTTTACGACGAATCGCCGCGACTGCCGCACATCGCTACGTATGTAGCGATTTCGAATTTCGTGTTCGGTGTGTTCTCCTTTTTTTCGAATGGTGTGCTGTTTTTTTGGGTGGGGATTGGTTTGTAGGTATCGGGATCAGAGCCAAATTAAAAGAAAGGGACAATGAAAGGATATTGGAATTAGTGTTTTCGAAAGGCAAGCTTTTTTATACCCCCCGTTGTTTTGATTTCGGAGAACTTTCCGAAATGATAATTCTAGTGAAACAAGCCGCCCGAATGTCGAGCCTGCTTTTGCAGCTCCTCCCAAAAGTTCGCATATATAATAATTCATTCTCATCACCAGGGCGTACAATGAAACTTCGCTACGAGGCTTTGTTGTTTGCGACAGTCTGCTACTCCTCTTCTTCCTCCTCATCCAGCGCTGCACGCCGAAATCCAAATAAATTTGTAAATTTAATAAACTGGCAGAATTCGAGTTCGGAATAATTTAATGAGGAGGAGCGAGAGAGGTGCGAACGCACTCGCGTTAATAATAACATTTCCCCAGCTGGCCGAATTATGATAGTTGGGGAAACTCCCGAAACGATCGGCGGCAGCAGTAGCACGACATATCTGCGGGCGTAACTTGCTGACAAACTTTGGAATCCCGCGACTTGCTGTAATTAGCACAACGTTGAATAACACGGCGAACGCGCGGTAAATGGAAACGCGCGGGTATAACTTTGTGTCCTTTGCCTGCGAGCATTCGGCGCTTTCGTACGCATGCTTGTGTGTATATGTGTGCTTGTACGAATGTAGCTGTGCTCGACATACTTATTCGTTATAAACTGCAGCATCGGCTCGAATTCGAGCAGCCGAGTCGACGTGTTTCGCGGCTCTTAACTATGTAATGCCAAGCCGGAAACTAGATATATGCAGCTTTATAGGCGACTTCCGCACACCATGCCGCGTACGTGTGTGTGCTATTCGCTTGCCGAGCACTAGACTCGGCGATATAGCCGAGCTTTCGCACATACGTGTACGTACGTATAATATTCGACTTCTTTTCTTCGCTCTCATTGCGTGCATAGCTGCTTCTTCTTTATGCTTTTATCGATACAGTCACGGCGCGCTAAACCGCTTTATCCGCGCGTTTCTTTCTTTAACGATTCACAAACACGTGCCTTCGATATATGTTCCTCAAACCAAAGAGAAAAGGAGAAAACGTAGAGCAATATATCAATTCTTCGTCTCCGCACTCCTGCGCTCATAAACCAGGGAAAAACGTCGAACCCGCGGAGCAGGGGAATAATCGCTTCTGCCGTGTGGTATATATACATATATATAAATCGCGCGCGGATCGCGTTCACTTCCGGCGTGTGCATATCGCGCGCGAAGCCCGAAACCCCCCGGATCCGGGAGGTCCGTGTCCGGTGCGGACGGGCGGAAATCAAGCGCGCCACCGCGGGACGGACGTAACAACTGTCGTGCGCGCTCGTGCGATTGCGTCAAAATCGGTCTCATCGTTGTTTCCCTTTCTCTTATCCGACGCCGCTGGCTAGTGTCTACAGTAGCGTCACCTCCTCTACGACCTTTCCCACTCGCAGCATTTCTGATTTTTGCCTAATCAGCTTAAGGTGAAGTCATTCGTAGTGCCACTCTTTTTTAAGAATGCGTAGGTTTATAAGAGGATTGGGATGATGATGCGTATTTTGGTATAATTATGATTGTCTGTTTTTGTGTATCGATGACGCAGGCTGGGTCGTTTTGTATTAAAAAAATTGGTAAAAATATGAAAGAATATATGGCTGTATATTAAATATAAAACGGCAAGTTTATAGGCGCATAATCATATTAGTTTTCAAGCCGAAAGAAAGAACGTCGCTCGTCTGTATAATTTGCATTTTCTTTGTTTCCCGTTACCGTTTGTATCTCGCACATATGAGAGAGCATACACACGAACTTTATATTGTAATCCCCGTTTCATGTTTACTCTTTGTGCCTCGATCTGAATCTCGAATGTTTACTCAAGATAAATGGCGGATTTCGTAATTTCTGGCATTATTGTGAAAATGGTGTGGAGCTGAAGTTCGATAGGCGCGTTGTGCATGTATGCTCCAGACGTGCTAAAAAGGCTAATCTGCGAGCTCTTTTTCGTGACTTTATATAAGCGAGCTGCAGCTCGTATGCATGCGCGTACAGAGACGTCTTTGTCGCTCGGAACTGTGATTTCGTTTAACCTCGTGACGCGCGTTGCACTTTATCAATGACCGCTCGATAAGAAAACGTGTGTGATGTATATGCCACTAATGATTTTTCGATTTTCGCTAATACTCTTCTATTATAATTCACAGAATTAAGAAAATTTAGAAAACTAGCAATGATAATCGTAGTAATAAACTTTCAGCGTTTACCAAATTGATAAACGTTACAATACGTTTGTAATTTCATAAATCCAAGTTTCAACGAAAATATGGCTTACGTACTTGTACATGCATAATAAAATGATAGGGCCGAAAAGGTGTAGAGTTTGTGATGAGATGCAAGACGTATTTGTTGCTTGGAACTACGATTCCGTTTAACCTCCTGACTTATGAATTTTCACTAAAACTCTATTATTATAATCTACAAAATATAATTTATCTCTACAGAATTATATATTTTACAATATTTAAAATGAAAATGATGATTTATTAATAAACCTATCTCGCTCATCCTACTATGGATAAGGTTTAAAATCCGCCATCACCGCATGCGCACATGGTTTCCCTTTCACAAAAGCACTTAAAAATCCCATCATTTCTCATCACACTAATACACCTGGGACATGGGTTCGAACCCTAATATAATGGGCACCGCGCATTATATATACATACACACACGCTAAAGCCCAGTATAATCGACATTGAAATGTCATCTGCGGAGTAACGAGCAAGCGCATCGCACACAGCCACATACACAGTACCCCCTCCATATGGCTGCATCATAGAGCGAGACGAATGTCGCTGCAGCGGGGGTGAGAGTTGGTGGGCGGGAAGGGAGAATAAAACGGAATCCCGGAAACCCGTGATCGATCGAAGTACACTCGCGCGTATCTGCGGTTCCGAGCCTACAATACCATATTTAGCGAAAAACGATGCACCGTGGGGAATGTGAAAGAGTGAGAAAAGGAGATAGTTAATAAAGTTCCTTTAATCAACGTCAATCTGTGTATAAGACGTGTGCGCTAGGTTATATCAATTCAGAGGGATGATTGGTTGCTGTCAAACACTCTCGAAGGGCGTACATGTGAGAATTTTAAATGAGTTGAAAATGTGAATCCCTTTTTTGTTGGTCGTTTAATAATGGAGAACCATAGCGGATGAGAGAGGGGGGGCGAGAGGGGGAGACGAGGCTTGGCATAACGCCAAGATTCTAAAAACCACTTAAAATCCGTGGTTACACGACGTCTCCCACTCACTCGCTCACCATGCGCACACTTATAAATACGTTATTTCCCAAACGACCTTGTTGCAAATTGAAGTTACACAAGCGTGTAAAAGAGAGAGAGAGAGAGAGAGAGAGAGAGAGAGAGAGGGAGAGTACATAATGAGGCATGGATGTAAATAGTTATGAACTATTTATTATAAAACGCGGACCTTGAACCCGACATTTTTATACTGACATATAAGAAAATGTTACTTTAAGTGGGCGTAAGACATGTCGATCTCCATTATGCAATCTCTTCGTCAACAATTTGTTATGACAATATTATTTATAGCCGTGATGAATAATAATCCGAATCGAAATACGGACAGGCGCTATTGCATGATAATTTATGAGATTTCAAAAAATTGTTCAAAGCTTTCTTTAACGAGGTACCTGCGGTCGGTATAGTAGGTCTCACCACTGAATTTGAATGCTTCAAAATGAATTTTTAACACTGACAACAAACATTCACGCTGATTAAATGAAATAAATAAAGCATCAATACTAATGAAAGCTTTTTTTCTGAATTGCAGGTATTTTAGCAGTCTACATTGTGTGAGCGGAGACGGTAGCCGCGGCGGTAGCGGCGGCGGCGGAGGCGGAGGAGGCGGCGGCGGCGGCGGTGGTATAGGAACCGGTGCCGCTACGAGGTTGTTGAGAATCCGCAACCGCGGCAGCTCAGGCGGGGGCGGCGGTGCCGGGGCGGGCGGCGGCGGAGGCGGCGGCGCCGGCGGTGCTGGCTGCGAGGCCAGCAGCCCTCAGGGTAGCCTCAGAGGTGCGAGCCCTCGTCGGGCAAGCGCCCAAAGCGGAGGCGGCGGCGGCGGAGTCGAGGGCAGTAACAACGGTGCTACCGCCGGCGGCGGCGTCGGCACCGCGCCCCAGACCAACAACCACCACCACCATCATCACCACCATCCGAGCAATCATCACCACCACCTCTACCACTCGGGGGCGAACGTCAGGCACACGAGGCAGAAGCTCTTGGCCACGAAGCAGTGCAGCGACCATCGTCACCATCCCACACGCTCCTCCCACCACTTTCGTCCCCATCGGGGCGTGAACATGGGCCAAAAGATTTCAGGTAGGTTCATTGTCAATTTCTCCATATAGAGCCTATGGGTTTTGGGAAACTTGTAATGGCTGCACCCTCGGTTAGACTGGACCAACTAGCCACTAAAATGCGCCAATCGCGCAGATGCATTTTGCATTTTGGTGATTTTGTTTTTTCGTTTTTTTTTTTTTTTTTTTAATGTTGCGGTAAAAATTAAATATTGATTAATCTCTTTTTTTATTTTATTTATGTAAAAGTTTGATTGTTGATATACACAGATCAATTTTGATGCCAGAAAATTAATTATTTGCATGTAAAATTGACACAACCAATCAATATTATTGTTTCGATTTAGGCGGGCACAGATTGCGATGGATATATCCCCGCCCACCAAATTTCTCCTTGCGAAATTCCAAAAACTCCTTTTGTTTCGGCTCCTACACCTCGGTGATCTCCAACCGCATGGAGGTACGGTGGTTATAAATGCAAATGGGTTCACTCGTAAGATAAGTGAAATTTTTATCAAACATGCAGAATTCTTACGCCGAGCAGACGAAAAATAGACCTCGCTCCCACCTCTTCATATTTTGACATTGTACTTAAGCTCCTTATTCGCCTCGAAGCACTAATATAAGAAGGGAGAAAAGGACGAACGGCAGGTCAGTTCCTGAACATCCGTCAGAGTGAAGAGGTTCCTCTGTATTAGACAGCCAACGATAAAGTTACTTACTCTGTGTTCGTCTCATCGTGCAAGTGTTGCAAAAGTTAATATTGAGTCGATTTTTTGAAAGTGTTCGTTCGACATTCCTGTCAATCAGAAAAGTCAATATGGAATTGAAGTCGTTAAGTCCTGCTGCACTTGAATGCTTCATGAAGGCCGCTCGATCGATCAGAATGGAGGTTGATGAAGAACAGCCACACATGATGGAGCGTAGCCAGCGTCAGTATTCTCCGTTCAGTGCTGCCCAAATTCAGAGGGCCGAGGAGAGATCTAGTCTAGTCACATTACTCAGAAAACGGCGTAGGGCAAGGAAAACCCCTCCGTACATTGAACCTATTGCGATGGGCCCCCGTAACAGAGCTAGAGAGCTCGAAATTTGGGGTACAAAGTCGTCCATAGTAAATGACAACAATTTATTTGGTATGTAGTTCTGAATCATATTTTTACCAGAAAGTAATTGTTATTACATTATTACTCTCACATTTGGTTCGGAGTCTTTGAGTAATATTTTTTGTGTCTTTATACGTATTATAGAATTGTAGTATATTGCAAAAGGAATATAGAAATAGGATAATTTAATACAAATGAAAATAGATTACAAATAGAAAATGTTATATTAGGAAAATTAAAAATATCTTAAAATAATTGAATATTTATGGTGAAATGTACGGTACATATATGAAAATTTCTGTAGGTGAATTAAATTCAACATAAAAGTATCTCAATTGGCTTATTTTTTTTTTTTTTTTTTTACAAAAATTTAGTTGCGCTAACAAAAAAATTAAATTTAACTATATAGTATATTTGCAACGTAAAAATGCATTAAATGCACGTAATAAAATTATTCACGTATTATAAGAGTTCGTATTGAGAAGTCATAATACGTATATATCATACTCATAATTCTAAATGAGTTTTTAAGTAATGAAAATATTCGATATTCAGTTATCCGATAAATGTGTCTAATTTCTTGAACTCACTACGTCGGCAAGGTCAAAATCATTTGGACTCGTTTGGCCTACTACCTGCGCGCCCGGATCCAGGTAGACAGACCCGTCGCAGGAGCAGGTTTCTTTTCGGTCCCAGGACTCATTTGTCCTTTCCAGCAGAAAGAGCCAGATAGAGCGGAGAGCGCTGAGTCGTCCCATTCGTAGAATTTCGACTCTTTATTTTCGGCTCCCATTCTCCTCTCCCTCTCGCTTCCCCTCTTAATCTTTATTTTTCTTGCCTCTATTATTCTCTCCTTACCACTCCCCATCTTCTTCGCCGACGTTCTTTGTTCTGTATGGCTTTCTTCGTCACGCCGTCGTGAGAGCCGTTCATTTTGGAATTAAATTAGCGAATTCTTCCGTGCGTGTGCACGTATATGATCAATCCTGCGAGTAATTTCGAACTCGGACATCTAACAGACCGGGTTTTCCTGGTTCTCTAGATATCCTGAATATAAAAAAATCAGGATAAAGCGGATCAGCTGGACACCTTTTTTGCCGACAATAAGAAACTTTTGTTTTAAGAATGAAAATATAAATCATTTTGACAGGGAGTCGTACATACATTAAAACAACAAAATAAATAAATAAATAAAACTAGAGAACAAAACTTTTGTGTATCTTACGTTAAGCTTTGAATTTATGTAACTTTTCTTTTATTCTAGTTTTATTTCCTTTTTGGAAATTTACGTGTATGTGCATTCAG
The DNA here is from genome assembly GCA_900474315.1 of Torymus auratus. Lineage (NCBI taxonomy): Eukaryota > Metazoa > Arthropoda > Insecta > Hymenoptera > Torymidae > Torymus > Torymus auratus. The sequence continues at coordinate 61,422 of UXGD01000405.1, forward strand.
TTTATTCTCTCTGACAAAATATGTTTGTTTGAAACATTTTTAAGCATTTTTTACTGTCGGCAAAAAAATTGCGGTGTGGTTGTCCGTGTTCTGAATTTTTCGTACATTCAAGATGGCCTATAGGGAATCAAATAATCTGGTTTAGTGTGTATGCCACACAAAAATTTTTTATTTTTTTGTTACTCAATTGTTTAAGATTTCTCGTAGAATTGGGATCCTCATATAATCTCTAAATTCAATTTATTCAAGCAGAGTTTGTGGAATGTGTATACGGAACGATACAATGAAGGGCGAAAAAAATTTTTTTGATGGGGAAGAAAGAAAAAAATAAGACCAGGAGGTGTGGAAAATCGTTCCAAGCAAAGCCCCAGTGCTATACTTATGAATAGAGGTGATACACGGGTAAAGATCGATCGATTGATCACAGTCACGTGTAGTGCAAAGAAATCGTTCCAACTAGCAAGTTTGTTCTCTTTCATACACTGAGAGAAATGTTCTAGGAAAATTTACTATAAATGTAAGAAAAATTACTATATTTATAGTAACCGTGAGAC